>JAJOOO010031636.1:0-20322 GCA_029582685.1 Solanum piurae
TATTGATGTTTTCAAATGTTGATGACTCTTGAAGTCTTATGGTTTTATTGAATAAAAGTTTTAAATTCTTAGTGATTTTTATGATCTATGCGATGAATGAATTCTAAGGCTTGTATAAGACCTCTGAGAGGTCGAATACGCATGTAACAGCTAGGGGGTGCTCTCGGGTCGTTACAGGGAAATTGATTTTGCTATTGATATGCTACCCGGTACACAACATATGTCCATCCCTCCTTATAGAATGGCTCCTGCTGAGATGAAAAAGTTGAAGGATCAGTTGAAAGATTTGCTTGATAAAGGCTTTATTAGGCCCAGTGCTTCACCATGGGGTGCATCAGTATTATTTATGAGAAAAAAGGATCACTCACTGAGGATGTGTATCAATTATCGATAGCTGAACAAAGGTATTATAAAGAATAGGTATCCCCTTCCCAGGATCGATGACTTGTTTGATCAAATACAAGGTGCTAAGTACTTCTCGAAGATTGATTTGAGATCAGGGTACCATCAGGTAAGAATTCGGGAGAAAGATATTCTGAAGACAACTTTTAGAACTAGATATGGGCATTTTGAGTTTTTAGTTATGTCTTTTGGATTGACCAATGCCCCGACAGTGTTTATGGACCTGATGAATAGCATATTCAGGCCGTATCTAGATACATTTTTTATTGTATTTATTGATGATATTTTGGTCTATTCGCATTCAAAAGCTGAGCATGCAAATCATTTGCGAGCAGTCCTTCAGGTTCTTCGAGAGCAGGAACTTTATGCAAAGTTCTCTAAGTGTGAGTTCTGGTTGAGCTCTATGGCTTTCCTAGGCCATATTGTATCAGATGCGGTAATTATGGTTGATACACAAAATATTGAGGCCGTGAAGACTTGGCCTAGACCCACAACTCCGACAGAGGTTCGTAGTTTCTTAGGGTTAGCTGGGTACTACAGAAGGTTTGCAGTGGGGTTTTCTTCACTTTCAGTAGCACTAACAAAGTTGACTCAGAAAGCAGTTAAGTTTCAGTGGACTGAAGCTTGCGAGCATAGTTTCAAGGAGTTGAATGACAGGTTGATATCAACACCAGTTCTAGCAATGCCAGAGGGTTCATAGGGCTATACGGTGTACTGCGATGCTTCTGGTGTTGGGTTGGGATGTGTTCTAATGCAACATGGTAAAGTTATCGCATATGCTTCAACGTAGTTGAGGAAGCATTAGAAGAACTATCAGACCTACGATTTAGAGTTGGCTAAAATTGTGCATGCATTAAAGATCTGGAGACACTATTTGTATGGCGTTCATATTGAAATCTTCACAGATCATAAGAGCGTTCAATATATCTTTAGAAAGAAGGAGTTTAATCTGCGACAACGTCGATCGCTTGAGTTACTGAAAGACTACGACGTGGATATTTTATATCATCCAGGAAAGGCGAATGTGGTAGCCGATGCCCTCAGTCGAAGATCTATGGGTAGTTTATCCCATTTAGGTGTTGAGAAGTGTGAGCTAGCGTGAGAGATTTATCAGTTAGTTAGCTTCGGAGTCAGATTGTTAGAGGTAGACGATAGTGGGGTCACAATTCAGGATACAACCATATCATCTCTAGTTGTAGAAGTAAAATCACGGCAACAAGAGGATCCTAGCTTAGAACAGCTCAGAGCCAAGGCTTAGGATCAGCTGTCTTTAGCATTTGATATAGCAGGAGATGGAGTCCTTAGATATAGTAGTCGATTGTGTGTTCCGAATGTTGTAGGGCTTCGACATCGAATTATGGAAGAGGCACATCATTCCCGTTATACTATTCACCTTGGTTCGACGAAGATGTACCATGATATTAAGGAGATCTATTGGTGGCACGGGATGAATAAGGACATTGTTGAGTTTGTGGCACAGTGTCCTAACTGCGAACAGATGAAAGTTGAGCACCGAAAGACCACTGGGATAGTTCAGGAGATAGCCATTCTTTTGTGGAAGTGGGAAGCAATTAATATGGATTTTATTACAGAGTTACCTCGATCGCGTTGCAAGTTTGACTCTATTTTGGTAATTGTTGATAGACTAAAAAAATCAGCCCACATCTTACTAGTCAGGGCTAATTTTACGATTGAAGACTATGCAGGGCTCTATATTAGAGAGATTGTTATGCTACACGGTGTCCCAGTATCTACTATCTCTGATAGAGTAGCACAATTTACCGCCAATTTCTGGAAGTCCTTCCAAAAAGGACTGGGAACACATGTTAACCTTAGTACAAACTTTCACACTCAAATAGATGGCTAGGATGAGCGCACAATTTTGACACTCGAGGATATTTTACTGGCGTGCGCGCTAGACTTCAATGGAAGTTGGGATGAACACTTGCCTCTTATTGAGTTCGCATACAATAATAGTTATCATTCCAGCATCGGGATGACACCTTATGAGGCTTTGTATGGGCAAAATATAGATCCCCCATTAGATGGTTTGAGGTAGGTGAGTTAGGGTTGATTGGACCCAACTTAGTACAGTAGACAGTGGAGAAAGTTAAGCTCATTCGGGAGAGGTTGCAAATAGCTCAAAGCCGACAGAAGTCATACTCAGATATGTGACGAAGGGACTTAGAGTTTTGTGTCGATGACTGGGTATTCTTAAAAGTCTCGCCTATGAAGGGTGTTATGCGATTTGGCAAAAAAGGAAAGCTTAGTCCAAGATTTATTGGGCCATACCGGATCCTTCGGAGGGTAGGACGAGTGGCTTATGAGTTAGAATTGTCTTCGGGTCTAGAATCTATTTATCCTATTTCCATGTATCGATGCTACAGAAGTGCGTAGGAGACCCTTCTCGGGTTGTCCCAATTGAGGATGTTCAGATAATGGAGGAGTTGTCCTATGAGGAAACTCCAGTTTCCATTTTAGATCGGCATGTGTGTAAATTGAGGACCAAAGAGGTGGCTTCGGTTAAAGTATTGTGGAGAAACAAGAATAGAGAAAAGGTGACATGGGAAGCTGAGGATGGCATGAGGTCCAAATATCCTCAGTTGTTTCATTCCCAGGGTGATGGCATATCCGTTTATATTAGTGTAGTGACGTAAGATACCTATTTGATTTTTTTATTGTTGCTTATTATTATTTTTGTCGTTGTATATTTGTTCACACTGTTATTGCGAAGCTACATCGCTTAGCTATTTACGTCATCATGTGAGACGCCTAGGTTAGAAATTTTTCATTTCAGGTTCCTGGATAGTGAAATTTACAAAGGATACTCTGCCTAAATTTTGGCAACTCCTAAGGACTTAACCGCGTGACTCAGATTTTTCATTCGAGGACGAATGTTTCTAAGGAGGGAAGGATGTAACACCATGACTTTTCAAAACATCTAAAATTACTCGTATCTTCATGGAAAGACAAAGAAGATGGGTAGTAAATTAATAATGATGTGGTATGTCCTATTTTAAGTGTTCAAGAGTTATATATAAAGTTTTGAAGTTAGGTAAGTGGCAAAATAAAAGTTAGCAAAAGTTATCGTAAGTTCCTTTTTAAAGATTTCTCTGAAATTTGGGTCAAATGTCTCAGAGGTTTTCTCCCAATATATAAAGAGTTATGAGGCCCACGACTTATCGAATCTAAGGTCTACGATTCTAGATTCCAACGCATCAAACCGTTCATTCATACAACTTCAGAATAATTTTGCGAGACTGCACAGGCAGGCATGTGAGGTGGGTCCCTTAGGTCGATAGAATTTTTTGTATATCTTCTTCTTCGACTTTTCTTCATTTTTCCCAGTGAATAACCATAAAACTTAGAAAACCCACTTATAAGACCAACCAAATTATAGATTTTCTCGACCTAAGTTCTTGATGGAAGTTGTTCTACGTGTTGAGCTCGTCAACATTTGTTTTACCATTTTCGTAGCATATCATACTTTGGTGTTGGGACAGAAAGGGTTTGGACAAATTTTATGGTTTTGAGGTGTATTATGAACTTAAGATCGAGGTAAGACCCTTCTTTCATCGATTCTAGCTTTAATAAGCCGCAAATAGCAATTTGTGATGGAAATACATATCTTTTATCGGATTATCGTGGTATCCTCTATTCTTGTGTGTTGATTATGGTCCTTCCTTGTTATAGTATCAAAGGGGTTTAAACTTTGTTAGGCCATGTGAATTCAGTAAAAAAGGTATGTTAAGGCTATTCCCTTCTTACGACATGTTTCCTTAAAGCTTAGGAGCAATGTAATTGGGTTGTTATCATTGTTATACTTGTAGCCATTATTGTTGATTCTTAGATGCTCGAGTGGATATAATCCTCCCTTGTCTCGATTCTTATTCAATTAGTAGCGTCCCTATGTTGGACACGACTTAGAGGCTATTTGAATAGGTTGCTTATAATTAAATACTCACTTTTAGCTATTGAATTGTTATTGTTGCCCTTGGGGCTATTGTGGTTAGCTGCATGAATCAGATATATGCCTAGAAGGGCTATGTTCTGCCTACGAGGCTATTTGATGCCTAGAAAGGCTATGAGTTGCCTACGGGGCTATATTGATACCTAGAAGGGCTATGAGTTGCCTATAGGGCTATATTGACGCCTAAGAAGGCTATGTGCTGCCTACAGGGCCATGTTGCCCAAGAGGGATATGAGTCGTCTATAAGCTATGTTGATGCCTAAGAGAGCTATGTGCTGCCTTCGGGTCTTTATTAATGCCTAAGAGGGATATGTGACTACCTACGGGGCTAGGAGACTACCGATAGTGGTATATAGACTGATTGGCAGCTTCTGGGCTTATGGGGGCTGGGTAGGTGGTCTTGGGTGTTGTTTGTACCTGTCGAGCTTATGAGGGATTGGTTAGGTTGTTGTTTTAATATTTTTGATAATTTCAGATTTAGGAGCAGGTCAGTACACTTACCTTATTCTTGATTTATTTATCAGATTACTCGAGTATATTAGGATACCTACTCATAGTCTATTGCCTTTCATACTCTGTACATTATTTCATACTGACTCCCTTCTGCTTGGGGGCACTGCATTCATGCATGCAGGTCCCGATAGAAGATCCAGTAGACCTCCTCAGGAGCAGGGTTGACTTCTATCCGATTGGCTATCCCCTTTCCTCCAAAGCTGTCAGAGTTGGGAGGTTTGTTAGCTTTTGTTGTATATATTTTAGGTCCGTTCATCATTTTAGTGCTTTTGCTGCAAGGTCCTTGGTGCAGTAGAAGGAGGACCCAGGTGCATTTACTATACCATGCATTATTGGCACTTTCGATTTCGCAAAGGCCCTAAGTGATATGGGAGAGAGCATCAATTTGATGCCATCAACTATATATATGCATCTGAGGTTGGGGGTTCCAAAACCCACCGCAATGAGGTTGATGATGGTAGATAGATCGGTGAAATGGCCTGTGGGTATTTTGTGTGATATCACAAGTGTAAAGTTTCATTTTCCTTTCTGACTTCATGATTCTGGATTGCAAAGTAGCTTTTGAGGTTCCCATAATTTTTTGAAGGCCATTTTTGGCCACAGGTAGAGCGTTAGTTGATGTTGAGAGATGCGAGCTAAATTTCAACTCAACAATGAAGAGGTAAAGTTCAAAGTATGCAAGTCTATGAAATAGCCACAGGATATGAGTGTGGTGTCTGTAATCAATATTGTTGATGAGGGTGATATTGAAGCATTAATTGAAGAGAGATTTACTGTACAGACATTAGCAGCAGTGATAATGTACTTTGACGAAGAATTTAGGGATGATTATGTGGAGACTCTAAATGTCCTGCAAGGCATGTGGTCACATTCATATTCTCCAAAAATGTTAGCCTTACACTTGAAGAACATGCCAAGTCCTCCAGCAAAGCCATTTATTGAGGAACCGCATATGCTTGAATTGAAACAGTTGCCTGGCCACTTGAGGTATGTCTTTTTGGGCACTAATAACACGCTGCCAGTTATTTTGGCTGCAGATCTTACTGGTGAATAGGTGCAAGGAGTAGTGAAAATCTTGACGAGGTTTAAGACGACAATTGGTTGGACCATTACTGATATCATTGAGATACCTCCAGGTATTTGCACTCACAAAATATAGCCGTAGGAATATTGCTGCCCAAGTATCGAGCATTAGAGGAGGCTAAACCCACCGATACAAGAGGTGGTAAAGAAGGACATTATCAAGTGGTTGGATGTAGGGGTGGTGTACCCCATTTCTAATAGTCATTGGGTTAGCCCAGTGCAATGTGTGCCCAAAAAAGGTAGTATGATAGTTTTCGTAAATGCAAAGAATGAGTTGATTCCGCAGAGGCCAGTCACAGGTTGGAGAGTGTGCATTGAATATAGAAAGATGAATAAGTGGACTTTGAAGGACCATTTTCTAATGCCTTACATGGACATATATTTGATATGATGGCTGGTAAAGGTTGGTACTACTTCTTAGATGTATACTCCGATTATAATTAGATATCAATCGCCCCAGAAGACCAGGAGAAAACCAACTTCACATGTCCTTATGGTACTTTTGTGTTCAAACGCATGTCCTTTGGATTGTGTAATGCACCAGCAACGTTTCAGAGGTGTATGATGTCCATCTTCGCAGACATGGTTGAGGATACTTTGGAAGTGTTCATGGATGACTTTTCTGCAGTAGGTGACACTTTTGATGACTGATTGGTCAATCTTAGCAGTGCATTATAGAGGTGTGAAGAGGCAAACTTGGTGCTAAACTGGGAAAAATGCCACTTCATGGTCAAGGAAGGGATAGTCCTAGGCAACAAAGTGTTCAAAAAAGGGGTTAGAAGTGGATAGAGAGAAAGTTGAGGTAATTGAATGGCTTCCTCCATCTATCTCTATGAAAGGGATTAAGAGTTTTTAGGTCTTGTAGGGTTCTATCAGCCCTTCATCAAAGACTTCTCAAAAATTGCAGACCCATTGTGTAAGTTGTTAGAGAAAGAGGTGAAGTTTGTTTTTGATGAAGCATGCACAAAAGCTTTTGAATGCCTGAAGGCTAAACTGATCTCAGCTCTAGTGAGCATTGGTACAGATTGGTCGGAGCCATTTGAGATAATGTGTGATGTGAGTGGTACTACCTTGGGAGTTGTACTAGGGAAAAAGCAAAATACGATTTTTCACCTGATCTACTATTCTAGCAAAGCACCGAATGGAGCACAACAAAATTACACCGTCACTGAGAAGGAATTGCTTGCGGTAGTGTATGCGTTTGAGATGTTCAGGTCATATTTGCTGAGTACTAAAGTGGTGGTTCACACTGACTATACATCATTGCGGTACCTAATGGCTAAGAAAGATGCAAAGCCATGATTGATAAGATGGGTGCTGCTACTACAAGAGTTTGACTTTGAAGTCAATGATAGAAGGGGCTGTGAAAATCAAGTGGCTGATCACTTGTCCAGATTGGGAGAAAAAAAAAAGGAAGAAGCTGAGTTAGATATTGATGATTCATTCCCAAATGAGCAGGTATTAGCCGTTACTCTTGATCTCATTCCTTGGTTTGCTAACTTTGTAAATTACCTTGTTAGTGATTTGATACCTGAAGGGCTAACATTTCAACAAAGGAAGAAGTGCCTACATGATGTGGCTAAGTATTTTTGGGATGAACATTACCTATACATGGTGTGTGCTAATAATATCATTAGGCGATACGTGCCTGAGGCAAAAATGGTTAGTATCCTAGAAGCCTTCCATTCATCTCCGATAGGTGGTCACCATGGAGGTGCACACACTGCCCACAAGGTATTCCAAAGCAAACATTACTGGACTACAATCCATTAGGACTCATTTGACTTAGTTAAAGGTTGTGATGTTTGTCAACGACAAGGAGGTATCTCTCGTCATCATGAGCTACCAATGACTCTTATTTTCGAAGTTGAATTATTTGACATATGGGGGATTGACTTCATGGGACCGCTTGTGAGCTTTTATGGGAAGAAGTATATATTGGTGGCAAAAAAATATGTTTCAAGTGGGTTGAGGTTGTAGCCTTGGCAGAAAATGATGGTAAAAGTGTTGCAGGTTTCCTAAAGAAGAACATCTTTACAAGATTTGGCACACCTAAGGCCATTATTAGTGATGGAGGCTCACACTTCTGCAACAAAGTGTTCAGCATGTTTTCGGCCAAATATAGGGTGAAACAACACAAAGTGGCGACACTTTATCATCGTCAAACAAGTGGTCAAGCAGAAGTGTCAAACAGGGAGATCAAATCAATATTGGCGAAGACAGTGAATGCCAATAGAACATACTGGGCGAGGAAGTTATATGATGCTTTATAGGCATATCAGACAGTTTTCAAGACACCTATTGGTATGTCACCATATCAATTAGAGTTTGGAAAGGCATGTCATTTGCCTGTAGAATTGGAGTGTAAGGCACTTTGAGCACTGAAGAAGTTAAACTTGAGTTGGAATGAAGCAGCGAACATGCGAATAGATCAGATCAATGAAATTGATGAATTTTGTTTGAGAGCTTAGCAGTGATCTGCACTGCACAAGGAAAGGATAAAGTTGTATCAAGATAAACATATTGAGAAGCGGACCTTCAGTCAAGGTGACTTGGTACTACTTTTCAACTCAAGGCTGCGCCGGTTTCCTGGTAAACTAAGATCCAAATGGTATGGACCGTTCAAAGTGACTCAGGTTTTTCAATTGGGTGCTATTGAACTCGAGAATGAAAAAGTAGAGAAATTCAAGGCAAATGGCCAGCGAGTCAAAGCATACATGGGAATAACAGAAGAGGTAATGATAGTTGATGAGTGCAAGCTTGATGAAGTCTGAGTAATCAAGTAACCTGTGTCGCACCACACCGTTAAATTGTATGCTACATGGCAGGCAACCCATGATGTAATTGTAGTAGGAATTTTATATTTTTGTAGTTGTTCATTATTTCTGATAGTGTCACACTGTGTGCACAAAAGATTTGGGAAAGTTGAAGAAAATTTGAAGTTTGGAAGGCTTTCATGAGCCACAAAACTGGTTGTGGTGCTCTTTACAAGCCACTTCATGGCCCGTGAAGTTAGAAGGTCACAAACAGTAGCCATTGGAAACTGAAGAAATTTGGTTTAAAGAAGGGTTTATGGGCCATCTAACCTTAGACCAAGCGTTTAGCCTCTTGTGAACCTACATGTAAGTTATTCTTCCTAATTATTATTCATGAGATATTTGCGTGGTGCTCTTCATGAGCCACTTCACGGCCCGTTATGGGTAAGTCGACATTGACGAACCCAATCTGACCCACGCGACCGAAATGCCAAAATGGATTGTTTTAAAAGCATTCCTAGTGCCAAAGATTGAGTTCTTTCCCCTTCTTCTCACTCTTAACATCTCTTTGGGAGTATATCGCGGGTTTTGATCATCTATAACTCCAATCAAAAGAAAACCCAAACCCTAAGTTTATTGCAAGGAAATCTAGATTCAAATTCATCTTCTCATTTGTGTGCGAAAATTTGAGCAAATATTCGTAGTAAATTCTTATCCCTACTTGATATAAGATTGATATTATCTATAATCAAGTTAGAATTATTGATTTTTGCTCGTATTTTGGTGTTATTACTTATTGATTGGTTTGTGGGAGTTTATATATTGTGGGAACGAAGTAAAATGGTTGAGATTCCATAATTATAGAATGTTTGTGTCTGTGCTTTATGATATATGATGGATGTGTGTGAAAATTCTCTCAAAATCATTGGTTGGGTATGTGTACTTTGCTAAATCGAACAAATTGACATGAAATAATGACAATAGGTTATGTTCGGTTGTGGATACGGTTGAAACAAATTGGATGCTAGATTGTTGATTTTGATGAATTAATATTGGGTTGAGTAAATTAATCGCGTACATGTTATGAGAAGGCTCCAGAGACTATTTTGTGGGTGTTTGAGGTTGATGAAATTGATAAAATTGAGTTTGGGACAATTTACTGAAATCCGGTTTAAGTGTCAGTACACGAGAGGTTTCACGGATCGTGCAAGGGTGCACGAACCATAAAACCACTCGTGAACTACACTTAATTGACTGGTGGCACAGGGCATGCTTCACAAGAGCCTTCACGGTCCATGGTAAGTTAAGGTCCCTTCGTGACCCATGCACAATAAATTGAGTCTTCACTCTGTGATGTTTACGAAGGACTAGAGATTCAATGATGATACGCTCAAATTACACCTCCTTAAAGAAGTATAAGCGATCGTTGTCAAATAAAGAACCAAACTTGTAGGTTGGGGTCGATCCCATGAGGAATATGGTTCAGACTTGAACATAACTCACTATTATTTCCGTTTAGTCAAACTATTTATGAGACAAGTAAATAAACGGGGGTTTTGTAATCAAGTAACATATTGTTGATCAAGTAACAAGTAAGGAGGATTTAAACTTTAAGTTATCAATTTGAGAGAGAAACTAGGGTGTATGTGTTCCCCATAAACTCTTAACGCGCTAATCCTAATAATAGTAATCTTCTCCTAGTGTTTTACATGCAAAGTTGGTAAGTTAGGTGTCCCTAAGTGATTGGTCCTCCAAAAAGGGAATTTCACTACGCACCTTGGTTCGGCTACGAGTGTATACCTTACTAACCCTTACCTTTACCTCAGATTAGACATCACATCAATGTATGTCTTAATTCTCACCCTTGCACCAATTGACATTAGACGATTAGATAGCATCCACTGAATCTCTATTGTTAATTCTTTTCTCATTCATTACCTCCTTGGTCCGGCAAGTAGGAACGAGGCGCGTTCTAATGTTTGAAACCGTTAAAAAGACTTCTAATCGAAAGAATTACCAATACATGCATAAATACTATTCAAGAATTACTTAATTATTATTCATACATTGTTAATTGCTCATGGTTCCCACAACCCTAATTGTGGATTTAGCAAGAACACAATTCATGTTTAAGAAGAAAGAATTCATGAACTTACAATTAGAGTAGAAGAAACCCGAATTCTCCAATTGAATTTCAAAGTCAATCTTGTAAAACGAAATCCGGAAATCAAATTGCTAAAGTTGCAAGTTAATTCCACAAAATACTAAGAACTAAAAGTAAACAATAGTATCTAACCCCTAAAACAAGGTTTATATCTCTTATTTATATAAAACATGTCCTAAATAAAAAGAAACAAAATAAGGAAATAAACAGTCTGGGACACCCTTCAAGTGAAGACTCGACCTACGGACCATGGGTTGACCTACGGTCCGTAGGTCACCCTTCGTGGTTCAACACTTAGCAACTTTTCAGCAAGGACTGGAACATTTACTCTCAGATCATCAACGACGGACGTGCAGGACAGACCGTAGGTAGTGAAACTTCAACTCTCTGAACCCATCGACGGATGGGTAGGATGGCCCGTGGGTCGATCCATAGTTCGTCAGTTGCTTCGTAGTTCCACACTTGGTCAGACTTCCATGATGCTCCATCTGCGCCTGCCAAATGACGGTCCATCATAGGACCTACGGCCCATGGATCCCTTCGTGGGTAGGCCTTTTTGCATGATTTCATCACTCATCACCATCAATTGCATTCCCAGCTTATTTCCTGGAAACATAGCACAACACACATTATTTATAATACAATATGGCTCTAAAAACACACAACTAAGTGAATTGCATAAAAAAATACCGTAAACTCACAGTTTATTGATGAGTCCATGATTTGGACTCATTTAGGGCTATGTTTTGATAAAATTAGTGTCCTCAAATGCATGTTTTATCCCGATATCTGATGAAATTTTTTAAGTTTTAGGTATTTGAAGTTTGAGGCAAAACATGGACACTACTTAGCAAAAAGGAGCAAAAAGAAGCCGAAAGAACGAAGAAACGGAGATCTGCGAATCCTCGAACACATTCGGCTAATCGCTAACAGATCGCATATTCGCCTTTTGTTCCTGTGTGCTTAGCCCTCAAGGAAAGGAGAAAATCGGTGGTGAAAAGGAGCAGTCGGCATATCGCCGAATGACTCTGCGAAGCAGTGCTAGATCACCCAATTATCCAGGACACAAAGAAGCTAAAGGCAACTGATGAAAGGCGACGAAGTAGACCAAAGGGCGGATCGCCGAATGCATCAGCGATTCTCGCTAACGTCGCTGATAGATCCTTCGGAGCACATTTTATGAAAACTATAAATATTAGTTCAGTTTTTATTCTCACTAGTGAGTTTTACCTTGTTTCACCTAGTTTTTAGATTATCAAGTTTTAGACAGAGTTTTGGTTATATTCTCTCTAAGTTTTGGAGAGGGTTTTGAAGAACTTGGAGCTTTCAAGGATTTCATTTTCAAGAAATTGGATTTGGGTCTCTTAGATTCTTCACTTTTGGCTTGTTTTAAAACTTAATCTTGCATACCCTTTGATGGAAACTGATATTGGTATACCTCTTTATCTCTTTTACATGCATAGCTAAAACCCCAATTCTTGGGGTGTGATTTTGTGAATATGGGTTAGATTAGTTGTTGGGTGTTGCTTGCTAATAGTCTATTTGTAGTTTAAATGTGATTTCGTTTAGTGGTTGTGGATGAACTTAATGAGGTTGTAGTTGCAAATAAAATCTCATATATGTGTTTCGGCTTGCTCGAGAGAGAAGTCGTAAAACTAAGACCACTAAATTAATGGCCAGTGTGAGTGGGTCGACATGAGGTTCAGCTCGAGAGAGTGAACCTTAGTACCATGTCCACACACTCAGATTGAGAGAGTGAGTGGGTTAAGGCGGAGGCTGTTCTTCATGCGGCAAGTGAGTGTCCGAGAGGAACCCGCTTGAAATGGGGTAAGTTGCTCGAGAGAGAGCTTATCCCCTTTAAAGTTTAGCCTAGTCACAAATACCTAATGAATTTACTATAAAAAGCATGTACCCAATGATTTAGTATATTCCACATCCCAAGAATTCCCCTCTCATTACTTAGAAATCTTTGTTAATTTTACTGTTTTAACTTACTTGTGACAAAACCCCCATTTGATATTTGACGCTTGCGTCACCCTTTCTAAATTTGTTATGTTCTCATTCGCCAAAGTCTTTATCTACGGTTAGCTTTAGCACTTTCATACTTAACCACTAATTTTCACGCCCACTTCCTTAGTACTCGACCCCAACCCTTGGTTGGATTATTATACTATTGCACGATCGTAGACACTTGCATCGAAAGTTATGTCCTTGATTATCCAAACATCAAAATGGCGCCGCTGCCGGGGAGTGCTGTTATTTGGGAATTCTTAGTTAAGTAAAAAATTTGTTCTTATTAGTTGTAGTCTACTAACTTAATTTTTAGTTTTTTTTTTATTATTAGAGTTTTGAAGCAGGGCAGTTGAACATATCAAGTAGTAATTGCAAGCTAATGGAGATGCCGTCATTAGAAGGGACGATGTTCCGAGATATGGTCCTAACTTTTAGGCAATCGGAAGGCGAACAGCTTCATGAGGCATGGTTGAGGTTCAAAGCACTTCTGGGTCAATGCCTTACTCACGGAATCCCCGAAAGAGTCATTTTGGAATATTTCTACCGAAGTCTTAGTCTAGGAAACAGAATGATGGCTGATCAAATTACCTCGGGTAGTCTAGTACGACAACCCTATGTGGAAGCAGCCAAATCACTAGACAACTTAACTGATCCAGATCAGGAAATGAAAATGAGAGATTTCAACTTAGTGATCCTGCTGACTCAGTTAGATGAGCTGACAAAGAAAATTGAGGATCTTGAAGTCCAGTGCAACAAGAAAGAGTGATACATTCCTCCTCATGAACGAAGGAGAATTAAGAACAAGGAGGATGGACAGAACAAAGAGATGCTTACACTTCTAATCCACAAATCCAGTGAGCAACATAGGGTACTGGAGGAGCTCAGGGAGAATGTATCGTTATTGAACCAAATGACGACCACCCATGCTACGCTCATTCAACTACTTGGTTCTCAAATGGATCAAGTGCTGACTGAACTCTATCTATATTTTAAAGAAGGATTGCTTGATGAAGTTGAGGCAAACCTCACCATTGGAGCATAAGCGTTAACTTGCGTCGTGCCACGATGTTAACTAAGAAGCTGTTTGGGAGGCAACCCAAAACATGTTTGTAATTTGTTATTTTTGAAATAAAGGTGTTTTGATTTTGTAGGATTAGGCATGAAAATTCTGTGAAAAGTACAGGATGAATTACACAAGCCCAATGGCGAATCACCGACTATATCGACGACCCCGACAAAGACTGTCGTTTAGATCCTTACTTTGACTAAAG
The DNA here is from genome assembly GCA_029582685.1 of Solanum piurae. NCBI lineage: Eukaryota > Viridiplantae > Streptophyta > Magnoliopsida > Solanales > Solanaceae > Solanum > Solanum piurae. The sequence continues at coordinate 14,173 of JAJOOO010031636.1, forward strand.
GTTCTGGAAACCTAGGTGAGGTAGATAAACACTCGGTGAATCACTGAGTAGTGGATTGAAATCAACTAATGTCGCCGAATGGGTGAGATCTGGATGGTTTTTATAAAGCCACGAGTTTTGACTTTCAACCTTTTTCATATTCTCTCACTCTCAATTTTCGATTCGCACCTACTTAGTATTTTCAAAATTTTTGCATCTCATGAGTATTTTAGCTTATTTAATAGTGCTTGGATCTGTACTAATCTGTTGCCTAGCATCATAGTCTTGACTTAATCTGCCTAAAAGGTTGGTTCTCCAAACCCTGCATTTAATTTTGATATTTATACTCTTATTGCAAGTAATTTTATCCTATGTCGTGTACTGAGCCTTTTTGATAAATTTAGACTATTCAAGTGCCTCTTTTGATTCGCAAATCCAATCCATTTGCTTTGAATTTTGGAATCCCATTTTGATGATTTAGAATGTATGAAATTTTGTGAGGTGCTCCTGCATACTGTTTAAGTTGAACAAAGGCAGGGAAAACTGTAAGCTTAAGTGATCTAGTGCATGTTTTGATTTTGTTCTCGGGGGTTGCAGGTTGAAGTCGAGTAGATAGATGGGAAGTAGGCACGATGGGCCGATTGGAAAACTGGGTCGAGCTTGCGAACCCACTTAGAGATTCGCCTAATGACTCCATCCTGCCTTTAATTTCATGCTACTTGAGATATGGATTCTGTAACTTTCGGCGAGAAGTCTCTGATTTCCAAAAGCATTCGGCGACTCACCAAAATTTTACTCGATCGCCCTTTGTCTGCACCCCCGAACCTTTATTGCACTGTATCTTTCGGTGGATAAAACCTTACTCGCCAAAGAAACTCGGCGATTGACCGATCTACTTGGCGAGATAATCTGAAATTGTGTCCCTATGAATTTGATTTAATTGTTTTAACTTCTTCCCAATTTTTTTGTAGAAATGGCTAGAACTAAAGTTGCAGGAGAAAGTAGGTCACCCCAACGTAAAACAAAAGGGATTAAAATCAACGAGTATGCAGCTGCATCTAAAAGCAAGGTTGCTAAACTTTCCACAACTGGTGGGAAAGGCAAGGGCAAGGATAAGACCCTTGAACCCTCAGATGCAAACACTGACAGTGAGGGCTTTTATAGAAATGACCCCAACCAATCTGAAAGCAAAGATGTGGGTTCTGATGAGGATAATCTGTTAATAGCACAGAGGGCTGAGAAGCAAACTAATAAGCTGAATGATACATCCAAGATCAGGAATACCCAGCCTACCACTTCTACATCTCTAGTTCCAGAGCAGGCAATGGTGTTAGCGCCTCCAGTACAGGGTCCTCCACCTAAGTCAATGAATCGAGAAAAAGCTAAGGGACTGAGAACAATTCTGGAGGAAAAGCGGTTGTCCGTCGATGGAGTTATAGACAGACACCCAGAGATAATGGAATTCCTGAGATACCATAAGTTCCAAATTTTCACCAAACCCTGTGGCCCTTATATTCCAAACTGGGTAAGAGAGTTCTACAGTTCATACAATGAACTAATACCCCAGAAAAAGTAGCTAGCAATAGCCTTCAAAGAAGTAGCCAATGTGGTTGTTAGAGGCAGGAGGGTGAAGTGTGATAGTGAGGCGATTAACGTGGTCTTGGGCATGTCCATGAATATTGGGGATCACCGCCAACACTTGATTAGAACAAAGTAACTAGATGAGATAAAAAAGTGGTTAACCCCACTAATTTCATATGAGACTCTGAAGTGGTTGGCGGAAGGAGTTCTGATTGAAAAGAAATAACTAAACATAGCAGCAAAGTTCTGGTTCGATTTTATCAGTAGCACAATCATGCCATCCCAAAATGAGCCGATTCTTTGCCTTGCTAAGACAGCTTGCTGGGTTGCATCATAGAGAAAACTCGGATAAACTTGGGAGAAATCATCACTTCAGAGATACTCATGCGTGCAAGGCAGAGCCAGACCTCACTTCCATTCCCACTATTGATCACACCATTGTGCAAACAAGCTCGGGTAGCTCAGAATGGCAAGAAGGATGTGGAAATGATGCCCACAACCTCTATTGATATCTGAAGAATCGAAGCCGAGTACCTTAAGGATCAAGCAGAAAGAAAGAAGGCAACATCGGTGGAGTTAGTAAACACAGAATCATCACCTGCAGAGGAACCTCCAGATTCTTCTGCTGCTACAAGGTCTCCCAGACCCACTGCTATTACTGTTGTTTCCCAGCCTCTACTCACCTAGGCTTCCCTACTCCGGATGGGACAACTTGCCCTTTCTGCTATTCATCGAGTTTCCAGTCTAGTGGCCTCTGTTCCAAGCATGATCCAGATTCCCCTAGGTGATGTTGTGACAGCTCTGAGAACTATTATTGATGCCTTGGCGGCCAAGATAGCAGTGTGTGAGCACAACCAAGGGGCCACAGAGGAGGTGACAGCTTTAAAAACTGCCATTGTTTTGCTGCGAAAAGATGTAAACCACTTGAATTCCACCGATGTATCCATGGTCTTTGGAATAGTGGAAATTCCAGACGTGCCTCAGATGCCTCAGACCACCATTGGACACGGGGATAGAGTGGAGCAGACAACCGATCCTGAGTTAGAAGCAGAAACTGATGAAGAGATGCATTAGGAGACTGAGAGATCTGCAGATGAAGACCTGACCGAGATGGAAGAAATTATGATAGATGTTGTTGTGCATGCGTCCCTAACATCCGTTGCTGGATTCAATGGAGCTGGTCCTTCTGGAAGTCACTCTGGGAACTGATGCCCAGATAGCTGGAGCGACTACTTAGACAAGATCCCCTCTTTGACTCCCTCTCTGTCTTTCTTTATTTTACCTTTTGGATTCTATGTTAATTGCATTTGAGGACAAAACACTTTTTATTTGTGGTAGGGTGAGGCTCACCTTTTGTTTGCTATTTGTGGATCGTGTTGTTGTGTGTATATTTGGGCTGTTCTGTTTAAAAAATTGTGTTAATACTGCTTTTTTGTGGATGTTTGAGCTTATGGCTCCTTTTGTTTTCAATTGCAAACTGATTATGATTTTGACCCATCCAAAAATATTTGCCACCTCTCGTGTGTTGAATGTGGCTATTCTTTTGCAAAATTTGAGTCTCGGTTTTCCATCAATATCGATGACTTGAATAGTGCTCTTAATCTAACAAACATGAATGCATGGCTACGATGAGGCCAAATGAAGTTGCATAGACAATATGTAAACACTTTGCATCTCGTTGTGATTAGCCATGTGTCAAGTTGATTCTCTTGTGATGACCGTTGCACACTAGAGAAAGTGTGGAGTCTGGTTTGACTTTAGTGTCGATGCTTTGTGTGATGAGCTTACTTTGAACCATGCATGATAGATCCTAGAATTTGCCCCGTTGGTTCGATCGACTAAGTAAGACTATCTCTTGATATGATCTTAGGCAACTTCGAAGAGTGTGAGCCAATTTGACATATACCCCTTTTGTGACCAACTTTGTGAGTGTGTGAATCTCTTTTGAACACCTCTTTAGCCTTACCTTTCTTTGAAAGAAACTTGATGAAATCATAACATTTCTTTATCCATTACCTATAATCCTCATGAAGTTGTGGTTAGTTGAATACCCAACCTAGGCCAAAAGCCTAAGTTGGGGGTGTGGTGAAAAGAAAAGGTAAATCAAGAAGTGCAAGAAAGTCCTTCTTACCCATGATTTTGAGAAAAATGGAACCCCTCCATACAAAAAAAAAAGAGAGAAAAGAGAGAAAACGAAAAAGAATGAAAAAAAAAGTTGTGGAATAAAGTACAAAAGAAATGGGGTTCCCAAACAATCCATGGAAAGTGAATAATAGGATGACTTATGAGTACTAAAGAGAATGATGAAGGAAAAGAAAAGGAAGTGTTGTGAGAACCACATTTCATGAAGATGAAAGTCACTGAACCTAAATGGTCATACCTTTGCAGTCAGCCCCATTACAAGCCTTGAATAGACCTTTTTAATCTTGAGTGAGCTGAAACAAATGTTGATTGGAAAATACGGGAAAACCTATGGGTGAAAGCATGTATTGTGTTCTTCCTTGTGAGAGTGAGTGTTGCATTTGATTCCGGAGCTTTAAATGATCAGACCTTTGTGTGTGAAATTGGAATCATTCCTTGTGTGAGGGCATTTGAACACTTTGGTTGAGCTTGAACTTGCATTTGAAGCAAGTATTGTGAGCATGAGTTTCTTTGATATTGGTGAGTCACAACTTGAATCTTTGAGTGCACATTTGATCTTTGCATAAGTAAATTGAGTGTTATTGTGTGCATTCATGATTGAGTATTGTGTAGCACTGATCAAGACACCCTTTTTGAACGACTGAACTTGAGTTTGCTTGAGGACAAGCAAAAGTTTAAGTTGGAGGTGTTGATGAGTCCATGATTTGGACTCATTTAGGGGTATATTTTGATGAAATTAGTCTCCTCAAATGCATGTTTTATCTCGATATCTGATGAAAACTTTTAAGTTTCAACTATTTGAAGTTTAAAGCAAATCATGGACGCTACTTAGCAAAAAGGAGCAAAAAGAAGCCAAAAGAACGAAGAAACGAAGATCTGCGAATCACCGAACACATTTGGTAAATCGCAAATAGATTGCATATTCACCTTTTGTTCCAGTGTGCTGAGCCCTGAAGGAAAGGAGAAAATCGGAAGTGAAAAGAAGTAGTCGGCGTATCGCCGAACGACTCCGCGAAGAAGTGCTACATCGCGCAATTATCCAGGACACAAAGACGCTGAAGGCAACTGATGAAAGGAGACGAAGTAGATCAAAGGGTGGATCACGGAATGCATCGGCGATTCTCACTAACGTCGTCGAAAGATCCTTCGAAGCACATTTTTTGAAAACTATAAATACTAGTTCAGTTTTTATTCTCATTAGAGATTTTTACCTAGTTTTTAGATTATCAAGTTTTAGACAGAGTTTTGGAGATATTCTCTCTAAGTTTTGGAGAGGGTTTTGAAGAACTTGGAGCTTTCAAGGGTTTCATTTTCAAGAAATTGGATTTGAGTCTCTTGGATTCTTCACTTTTGGCTTCTTTTAAGACTTAATCTTGCATACCTATTGATGGAATTTGATATTGGTATACGTCTTTATCTCTTTTACATGCGTAGCTAAAACCCCAATTCTTGGGGTGTGATTTTGTGAATATAGGTTAGATTAGTTGTTGGGTGTTGCTTGCTGATAGTCTATTTGTAGTTTAAATGTGATTTTGTTTAGTGGTTGTGGATGAACTTAATGAGGTTGTAGTTGAAAATATAATCTCATATATGTGTTTTCGTCTTGCTCGAGAGAGAGGTCGTAAAACTAAGACAACTAAATTGATGGCCAGTGCGAGTGGGTCGACATGAGGTTCAGCTCGAGAGAGTGAACCCTAGTCCCATGTCCACACACTCAGCTCGAGAGACTGAGTGGGTTAAGGCAGAGGTTGTTCTTCATGCGGCAAGTGGGTGTCCGAGAGGAACCCGCTTGAAACAGGGTAAGTTGCTCGGGAGAGAGCTTATCTGTAGCGACCCTTTCAAAAAGATACTACCACTTAAACAAGAAATCTAATTAAATACTTGCGACATTTAAAAGAGGTTAACTATGGCCATATTGATTTTAATCTATTAGAGAGATTAGATGCATAATGACCTCCAAAAAGTAATTTAAGCAAATAACCGACAAGCTTTTCATGTATATATATATTATCCTCACACTCAAGGATGAAATAACAAGAATATTACAAGCTTCCGAGTACCGAAATCAGCCTGCTCATTCATAAAGTAATAGTAGATTCAGGATATTACAAGACTTGTGTTTACACACACCCCAAAAAGAACAAAACATATAGGGATACTTATATTACAACTCATGAGGACATGACCAAATCAGCCCTCAAATTCACCAAGTAAATATACAAAACGTAGCTAATGTACAGGTGAAATGACCCAAAAAGTCCTTGAAAATGTGCTTTGGAAGTTACCGGAAACTTGTTTATCTATTTATAAAAAAATCCATTTCGTTTTTCGAAAATCCGACTTCATATTCTTGTTTAGGGGGTCAAATTGAGTGGGAAATGGGTCTAACCCAAATTTTAGAGCAACCGTATCAAAATCCAAAATTTCCAAGTGAAGCCTTTTCGAGGG
>JAJOOO010031637.1:0-18304 GCA_029582685.1 Solanum piurae
ATCAATGCATGCACCACACTATTCAAGAATTGCTTATTTACTATTCATACTTTGTTAATCGCTCATGGTTCCCACAACCCTAGTTGTGGAGTTTAGTTACCCATAATCATATGAACACAATTCATGATTTTAGATGAAAGAATTATGCACTGACGTAAGAAGAATAATAAACCTAGAAATTCAACTTGAATTTGCAACACCAAAATCTTCAAAACAAACTTAGGAAATTAAGAATTGCTAATGTTGCAAATTAATCTCCCAAGTCAAGAACTAGAATCAAAGTAATAAAGTCTAACCCCCAAAAATGAGGTTTACATACCCTATTTATAGAAAACAAGTCCTAAATTAAAAGGGAAACAAAATAAGGAAAGTTTGTTCAGGCACGCATCTTTATTCAACGAGACTGACTCACGGACCGTCAATGGGTCATCGGTCCGTGAGTCCCTTCCGTCAGCCAGGACTTAGAAAATATTTCAGCTTCCAAAAATTAGCTTCTCTGAAGCAAACGACGGAACTACAGTACGGACCGTAGATTGACCTACGGTCCGTCAATCCCTCTCTGTAGCCCCACACTTAGAATCTTCAAAATCAGGTACTGGAACACTCGCAGTATCAATCTATGGATCAACAGTACGGTCCACAGATCAATCTACGGACCATCAATGGCCACCATGGTTCCACACTTGGTCTGATTTCCCTGATTTGCCTTCCATAACTTGCCTCCTGCTCTATGATCACCATCTACGGAGCATCAATGGACCTACAGTCCGTAGATCACCTCCGTAGATGCCCTTTTTTTTGCATTTCTTTCAGCTGTCTCTTTACTTCTGTGCCTGCACATCTTTCCTGCAAAACATGATAAAAACACATAAAAATCAATACAAAAAGGCCCTAGACACACACAACTTGTAAGTGAAATGTATTAAAAATACCGTAAACTCACGATATATAACCACCCTCAACTTAAATTCGTTGTTTGTTCTCAAGCGACGCACTAAGACTCTAAACGACACTTGTATAGAAGCAAACATTTCACGCACAAGCAATCACACGACTCTCTACCCCGACTCTCTTTTTGGGTGCAAAATTTGTTCTCTTAGACTCGACAAGCTAATTCATGCAGATCAAAACATGACACCGATCGACCAACCCACACACAACATACATTGTTTCACTATCACCAAGGTACCAACTTTTCGACAATGTAATTAGTGCCCTTACTTCAAACGAAATCCCTTTTCTTTCACACAATGACTATGAATTTGAGTACAAGGATTCATTCAACACTCACACTCAGAAATAACTTCAAGTACAATTAGTGCTTAGTACCATAGGGTTCCCTTATTTTCACTGCTTAGACTCTCCAAACTAGATTTTAGGATCACTATAGGACTTTCTTGGCTTGCAACATAGGCTCAGGGTCAGGTGTGGTACATTTGGGTACTTCTTAGTGACTTTCTTCCCTCCTTGACAGTACACTAGGCTCTCAACCTCTTTTTGGCCCTATATTGTTTTCCTACCGTTTTACTTTTTTTCCCTTGATTTTCATCAACCATGGATGTGACTTTAGACTTTTTAGCTCTTTATTTTTCACTTTCATCTTTTTCTTGCCTTTTATTCTTTTCTTTAGCTTTCAACAAGTCACATACATTCCTCTCTATTCTCTTTTTCAACATCAAACTCTTTTCATACCTAATTTTTTTTTTGGTTTCCACTTTCATAGCCACCCTCAACTTATGGATTTTCCATTGTTTGAGGTGCACAATACCCGATGTCGAGTTAGGGCCAAGATTGAAGTTACTTTTTACATTAGCCACCCTCAACTTAGGCTTTTGGCCTAAGTCGAGGTGCACATGTCCAAGGAGGGACCGGGGCCAACATAGTAGATTATGGGAAGGTGAGTTCGGGGTTTAGAATGAAATGGTCTAATTTTAGGCTCGAAGCATTTAGATCAAAGGGAGCATTTATTTCTGGATTTGGTTGGATCCTTCTTTTAGTCATTTTGTGGACTTATCAGAACAAGGGCCTATGATCACTTCCTAGCCTCTAGAGTGAATTATCTTATAAGGACTAACCGGGAAAGTTCTAGTTTTGCACAAAAACTGTTTGAACCATTAACTATTCTCACACACTCTTGGCATATAGTTTCATTATCAGACTACCCAGTTCAAGTTTCAGCTTAAGTCATGCCTTCAAGTTGATTCATTATCATGTCAAACTAAGAGCCAACACATTAAACCTGTCTTAGCCAACAAATTCTAGCACACATCACTAAATTTGGACGGGTATCATTTTCACTAAGCCATCATGCTTCATTCTTTTTCATGTTTCTACACATAAGATCCTAATACATGCCGGTTCAACAGAAATTAAACAGTCTCTTGGGAAAAAAGAACACAGGCAAGAAAACCCCAAGAGAGGATTTATGAGAGTTTGGTTACTGAGACTTCACCCTATCACTCACAATCTATTTACCCCACTCCCAACAAAAATAGATGCGATTGTCCCCAATTCATACAAAAATAGTACAAGATAATTGATTGGGTGAAGTAAACCTGTGGCGCATAGTGCCGAAGATTCATCAACCAGCGGGTGGGTCCGGTTTCCTGGAACCCGCTGGAACCATACTTGGGTCACCCTCAGTAGTGCCCACATCATCCATCATAGCACCCTAAGTAATTCTCTCGGTCACTCTAACCGCACCATCAATGGTTCTCACAACGTCCCTCACAACAGGTGAAACCTCTACAACTGGGAAGAACTCGATGTCCCTGCAACACTCTCACACACCCTCTGTTGGCGCAACTCTTCATCTAAAATCGAAGCCTTCCTAGCCTCCTTCTCCTACCTACGCTGTCTCTTTTGGGTTTTTTCCTCCTCAGTGCGACTATAACGGTGCCTCTTACCTTTTGTATGTGTAGGCTCAGGACCCTCCTCGGCGGTCCCACTGAATAAAACATCCATCACCGTATCATCAGCCAACGCAGTAGGTGCAGCCTGAGGCTCAACTATAGGGGTGGAAAAAATAGCATCAACGTCGGCCCAGAGACTGGCTCACTCGGTCTGAGAAGAGGATATATCTATGGTCGGGGATGGTCACTCAGGGACTCTTAATTCAAAGGCATCGAGACGCTTATTAACGACATAGATCTTCCGGTCCATCATTCCCTCCATCCTTCGCTCCATTCTGGCCTCAGACTCGGCTATTGACATTTTCATCCAAGGCTGGATGTGATGCAGCAGTGTAGCAATATGAGCCTCTAATTTATGTACTCTGGCCAACGGGACAACAACAGCTCTTTAAGGGGGTGTGGACCGGGATGAGCTAGAAGCCTTATTATCGGCCTGATAAGAGGAGGTCGGGACAGTATCAATGTGATCTGGTATAATGGGGTCACCGCCCTGTGCCGGCCCCACCATATTTGCAAAATCTGCGCCCAAGGGAGGTACCTCAACCGGGGGCTATCTGCGAGGTGCCGCCATATTTTCCTCATCTTGAATGAGGCCTATATCCAAAGTCCAAATAGGGTGGATCAACTTATCATAATGCCAGATCGGCACTCTGAAGTCCCTGCACAATTGAAAAAGCAAACATGTAAAGGGGTAAGTAATGGAGGTCTTGAATGCCCTCTCATTAATCTCTGCCAGCAGCATGCGGGAAAAGTCAATCTGCAATCCTGCTACTAATGCTGTATACATGACCGCTCTGTCCCCTATGAGTTGGTTGTCAACTTTTGTAGGTGACACCCTGTTATGCACCAACAACCATAAGAACTTGGCCACAAAATTTAATGTGGCCTTTCGGATACCCAACTGTGGTGTGGCGACCTAGTCCGCATGCTTTCCATCTACATCAATGTATTTAGCCAACCATAGTATAACAACCTCTCGCTGCTCAGAATTCCTCTGGAAAGTGCCGCTCTGCATGATGACCCATCTGTAATCAAACTCCGCTGTGTTTTGGGACCAAGAGTTACCCGTGGTAGGACCATAGAGAAAGCGGTTGATGGTGGCATGTGATATGTCCATCGAACAACCTCAAACCATAGTGGAAGTGAGAGGGTCTTGGGCTATGGGCTTTGACTGCTTAGAGATCGAACCACGAAGAGTGGCGGCATAAGAGGCGTAGAACTCCCGTACAATCTCCTCACTATAAGTCCCTGGGTCTCGAGCCATCCAGTCACACTTGTGAAGTTTAGAAAGCTGGTGTATGAGAGGGGAATGTGTGCAAGCTCCCTGTATTAAGTCGGGCCATCTTTTCTTTGTCATTTTTCATCTTGGCATCCCGATAAATTTTCCATTGGCCCTCAACACCCCATCTGTTTGGCTCGCCGGCCACTGGAGTAGGATCCTCATTTCTTGGTGCTGGTACTGACTCTGAGCTAGTGGCCTCATCAGATGAGGCTGCTTGTTCATTCTGGCCGGACACTGTGGCTGACTTCGCAATAGACCTTGTAGCATGGGCAGATTTGGAACCTATAGCATGGCTAGACTCTGAGCTCAAAGCATGGGCAGACTAGGAGCCGGACGTAGACCCATTTTCTGAACTAGAGGCATCCTTAGTTGGTGACCCGATCAGTGTGTTCTCATCATCAGATTGGGAGACAATGACTACGTCGGGAATCACCTTCCGAGGGGTTCCTCTAGTGACTCAGGGTGCAGTGGGAGAGGTTCTTATGTTGTGAGAAATGTATACTGGGTTCGTATCCACATCGTTATCCTGGTCGATTAACCTGAAGCTCGGGGTAACATATTTTGACTTGCCCTGTTTTGTATAGGTGACTATCTTCTTGGGTGCCATAGTACCTTCGGATGTGTAATTAGTACCATAATAAACGCGTAACACACTCAAAACGATTTCAGAACTAAGAACAAACAAAAATGAAAAACAGAAAAAAAACCCTGACAGTGGCTACAGTGGCCATCGACCGTGGGGACCTACGGTCCGTAGATTGATCTACGGTTCGTGGAACCCTTCCATGGATCAGAGGACCAACTATATTGGTCACAGATGGAAACCACGGATGTACAGAATGGTCTGTATTCTGATCTACGTACCATAATCAACATCCGTGGTTTCACACTTAGTGAACATTCAAGTGATTCCATCCACGGACCTTATCTACGGTCCGTAGATTGATCTACGGTCCGTGAGTCAGTCTCGTGGATGGGAGTTGTGCCAGGTTTTAGACATACTTTACTTTCAATCTCACATGGTTGACCATTTTCAACAGGGTCCTAGTCTAATCATGCATTTCAACACTTAATCATGGTAGTTTGTCATTCTCATGATTCTGATTAATCATTTTAAAAAGTATTTAAGACAATCTTTGGAATCCTAAGTCGAAACTTACATTTAGACTTATAATCACAGACAACCAAGCGACACAATCACAATCTATCGTTCCAAGGGTATTGTGACTTCCAAATTTTAGCATGCAATTTCATCTTACAATTACCCAAGGTCAGGACCCAATCCCTGACTTTCGATAATCTGTCAATGAATCAAAATTCAAAGTGAGGAGAAAGTCTATTACCTTACAGCAACGGGAATGGGGTGATTGTGTGATGACATATGCTTTCAAGGCCACAAACCACCTCTTCGTTACTAACCCAAACACCGGACCCTTTTGTGGAATATGGAATGAGTAGTATTTGGAATGGAAAGGAATCGTGGGAATTATGGGGGAATGGAAGGGATGATTTTATGGGGGAGTTATGGAGTGATTTAGGGGAGTTGAAGTGTTTGAAACGGTTGGAGAGTGAATGGAGGGAATTAGAAATGATTTCAAATCAGGGGAATTTTAAATAAGGGTGTCCGAGTTAGATAAGACAGAATTAGGATTTGGATCTACGAGACCCCGTCTATGGTCCGTGGATCGATCTACGGTCCGTAGATTGGTACCGTAGATCACCCTTACACTTGGAAAAGTTTAGGGGCTTACCTGGGATCTACGGACATTATCCACGCTCCGTGGATGGATCGACGGACCATCGATGGGGTTCGTAGACCTCTGCACCAGACTATTTTCTGCAGATTTTTCGTAGCGTACCTGCACATGTGGCAACCAATAGGCTATTCTTTTCATATTTTCTGGACACTTTTTAGACATGGATCCTATGCTAATTCTAGCCAACACTAAAAAATTAAAATACCTATATGAATTAATACAGAGAATCAACTAAACAAAAAAACACTGCTAGATGGAAAACAAAAACCTATCGTTGGCTAGATTGTCTATCTTGGATTGCCTCCCAAGCAGCGCTTGACTTAATGTCACGGCACGACGCATGCCTCTTGATTACTCAGACTTCATCAACAACATAGGCCTCAACAACCTCTTTCACACTTTCTGCATTTCCCAGATAGATCTTGATCCTTTGCCCGTTTACCCTGAACCTTGTTACTTTACTGTTCTCAAGCTCAACCGCTCCATGGGGGAGCAATTTTGTGAGCAAAAATGAACTGGTCCATTTGGATTTGAGTTTTCCCGGAAACAAGCGCAACCTAGAGTTCAATAGAAGCACAATATCACCCACCACAAATTCTCGCTTTTCAATTCTTTGATCATGATACCTCTTCATATTCTCTTTGTACAAGGCTGAACTTTCATAAGCTTTTAGGCGAAACTCATCAAGCATATTCAAGTCATTCATTATTTGATTAGATGCGGGCCCCTAATCCAGATTTAGTTTCTTCATCGCCCACAAAGCCTTATGCTATAGCTCTACCGGTAAATGGCAAGACTTCCCATATACAAGTTTGTAAGGAGACATACCTATGGGAGTCTTGTAAGTAGTGCGATAGGCCCATAGAGCATCATCAAGCTTCCTTGTCCAATTCGTTCTGTTAGCATTCACAGTCTTTGCCAAAATATGTTTGATCTCTCTATTGGACACTTCAACTTGCCCACTAGTTTGTGGATGGTAAGTAGTGGCTACATTGTCGTGGACACCATATTTCTCAAGTAGCACCTTGAACAACTTATTACAAAAGTGGGAACCTCCATCGCTGATAATCGCCCTCGGTGTACCAAATCTAGAGAAGATATTATTTTTTAAGAATGCGGTGATACTTTTACCTTCATTGTTGGGGAGCGCAACTGCTTCCACCCACTTCGATACATAATCAACCGCAACAAGAATATACTTCATCCCATGTGAACTCACAAATGGACCCATAAAATCAATACCCTATATATCAAACAACTCTATCACCAATCGAAAGAGATTGGTTGGTGTGGGTAATTAGTCCAATACTAGCAATCTAGGTTTGATGTCTGTAATTTTCTTGAAAATAAACGTTATGGGTCAAATTTATTTTCCCTATTTCTGCAACGAAAAAGATAATAGGGTAAGGTATTGGGTTGTTTAGATTAACATATAGATGATACCGAAAGGTGATTCTATGCAAGGATGCTATGAGATCCAAAGAAGATTAGCGTCATTGAAGATTACTTAGCCTATTCATGAATGTTCATCAATATAGAGCAACACAATTACCCCTATGTGACATCTATTTCCAATTCCCGCACCCCTAGATTACTTCTTAATTCTTGAAATTTCCATAATTCTAGCTTAATTGTGATAATTGTTAACCAAATATTTTTATTAAAACCTTCTTGTTCTTACTATTACAAATGAGCAATTTTACAATCCAGATTTCTTGATAAAAATTCTCTACATTATACCATTGCCTATGGGATTCGACCCTGACTCTGCATTGGGTTTTTACTGACTGCCACAACTCTCGCTTTAAATTTGTTTTAAAAAGGACATTTGGGTGTTATCACAATCTTCTTTTTACCACAGATTTCATTTGCTTTAGGCTTCTGGTTTTGAACCACAGTTGGCGATCCAGTTTAGTCAGCCTTTCACATTCGGAGAATAGCCAAATACCACCTTTGTTTGCCTTTAAAGGCTTTGTTTTTATCCAAGTCTTATCACCTTCGGTGATGTTCATTTTGTTTGCCCTTTAAATTCGGCAAGCCACTATTCCACTTTAAGTTCGCCGACCTGTCCAATTAATTCTTTTTATGAGAACTATCACTTTGGGCAAGGTTCTGCTAATTTGGCGATCCACCTTTTTGGTTAGGTGACTCCCATTGTGGAGTTTCCACTTGTTTCAATGCTTTTGGACTCTCTTCCATGTATTCATCCTTGCCTTGTCCATAACTTTCATAGCTTCAAATCATCAAAATATCATCAGATTAGGACATAATTATGCAATGAGGACACTAATTGTTGAATTAAAAGAACTTAAAATAAGTTAAAATCTTATCTCATCTTCCATTTGTTTCTTTCAGCTCATCTTTCATTTGCTTTAGTCTTCAAGTGTTTGAACATCAGTTGGCGATCTCGTTAGATTCATATTTTCAAATTTGATGGATCATGGAATACCACATTTAGTCACCTTTTCAACCTTCATTTTTTTATCCAAGTCCTGTCACTTTTGGTGATTGTCATCTTGTTCTCCCTTTATATTCGGCAAGTCAGCGTTCCACTTCAAGTTTGCCGACCGGTCTCAATTAATTCAAGTTATGAGTACTGTAACTTTGGGCGTGGTTGTGCTAAATTGTGTGATCCGCCCATTTTGTTAGGTCACTCCAAGTGTGGAGTTTACACTTCTTTTAATGTTTTTCGCCTTTCTTCCAAGTATTCATCTGTACATTGTACTTTAGCTTTCATAGCTGCAAATCATAAAAATATCATCCTAATAGGACATAATTAGACATTGAGGACACTAATTGTTGAACTACAAAGGCTTAAAATGAGTGCGAATCTATTTCTCATAATTAATGCATATAAAAATCACAATTTAAAGCTTCTTAAAACCCTTAAGGAATGACTTAGTTAATTTTGTGAGATATTTACTATTAACTGATACAGACCACGTGAGCTATAACGTGGAATCTGGTGTCTTGCTCCCACATGGAAAAGAGATGTCTTTGCGTGCCAAGGAAAAGACCTTAAACTTCTAGCTAATGTGGATCCATGAGCTATGTCTTTCTTAGACCATCCTACGGGGGCACATAGATAGGGAGAAGGAGATTTCTATTAGTGACCCGAGCTCTACTAATGAGAAAGCCTTCATCTTAATATTCTATCGGTGCTAAGTAAAATACCAATGGTATAGTCATATTTATAACATATCATAATACAAGGAAAAGTATAATTAAGTTACTAATCCAAGATTAAAACATCATAGAGTAGCTCATTAAATCATGAATCAAGTATGTGTGAGAAAACCTTTCACCTATCATGATTCCATAATATGTGTGAATGTCCTTTCATAATTTTATTAATGCTTATCTGTAACACCTCAAATTTGGAAAAGAAGGAAAATAAATATTTTGGGATTAAGTCTGTGTCTACAATTACCACCTACGAACCAGAGAAGCTTCTAAGGGCCATAGATGGAAACCGTAGGAAGTGGGAAAATAATTCAAAAAAATCAAGTCCCAATACCCTTTTTACGGTTCACCAGGATGGTCTATCAACCATTGTGCGAGTCGTAGCTATGTCTCATAGCTGAGTCCGAGACTTAGTGAAATTTTGAGGGTTAAGGTGGTTTCTACGGTTGGCATTTACGGACTGTAGAAAGACCTATGAGCCGTACATGTGTTCCATTAAAATTTCATCCAAATAATAGTTTATAAAAATATCTACAGTTGACCACTACGGTCCGTAGAAGGACCTAAGGTCCTAGTTATTCTAATTCCATACTACATCATTTTACCTTCTAACCTGAGCCCTATGCAAAGGTTTTAAACCCCAAGGTTCCTATTTTCCCTAAACTCCCTAAACTTGACCCAATTGACTCTCCCAATTCTTTAAAGCCTAAGGAAGAAGAATAAGTAGAACAAGGGTTCCACTCAAATATCTGAATTCTCAATTTTCTTGGGCTTAAAGGATCAAGATATGTATGTATTCACCCATGGAGTCCTTTCTTCCATGGGTCCTAAGGATTTCAATTACCCAATTTTATTCCCAATTGATCAAATTAGGGTTTCAGTTCAATGAATATGGGTTTCATCTAAATATAATTTATTATGGTTAATTTAGTATTCTAATGTATGAATTGATGTTTATCAATGATTCTTAGTTGAAATTGCATTGACTCACACCTAAATTATGTTTTAAACTATGATCCTATGATGAATCAATGAATATGAAATTATGAAGATATGCATGTTTTGATGAAACAAATTTAACAGATCTGGGAATGCTTTGGAAGGAAATGTATCACTTCTATTGTGAAAGGATTTCTCACTTACAATGATGATCGTGATCGTGAAAAGTACTTCTCACAAGTGATTTCTCATTGGTGAAACATTTTTTCATCTATGTTGAATTATGTTTAAGGAGCTATTCTTTATTTTGATCTTGAAATATATGGATTGGTATCGGTCATCACATTTCCCTGTGTTAAATAGGTATTTGACTTTTATCTATTCCATTGGGATTTAGACTTAGTACCAAGGGCTTTGAGGTGGATGCTCAAATAGGGTAGTCTCTAGTAGAAACGTCTATCCCAAAACTTCATGCCCCCATAAGATGTCGTAAATGACCTAGCTAGTTGATCCACATTAGCAAAACATGATATGTACAGATTCTACCTTGTCAAGTAGTTTCCCTTTCTTTTGGTATGAGGGATATACTGGATTCCATGATATAGCTTTCATGGTCTTATTGTCGGTTAAAGCTAAGATCTTATAAATGACTATGTTTTCTTAAAAGTTTTTCTTATGTACTTTATGTTAATTTATTTGACTATGTTTTATGTTCTTCATGCCATTTCTTCTCTAAAGCTTTTAAATTACTCATTATGATCATGCCTATTCGTTTTAAGTCATTTATATGATCATGTTCATGTTTATGCATATTGCCTCATACTTAGTACATTCCATGTACTAATGCATACTTCTGCCTACATTATTTCACTAATATAGGGTCTGACGCTCCTTCCTCTTATACTCATGGCTAGTTGATTTTATAGACTTTGAAGATCGGTGAGTCCTCATGTTCTGGGGACAAAAATACCTTTCATTGCTTTATGTCATTTCGTTTCAAACTTTGTATGTGTTGTATAGGTTACACCCTTATCACTTACCTTATGATGTATTAGATTGATTTGATACTTATAATAGACTTCCCTTTTGTCAAACTATATAGAAATGTTTCATTTGTATTCTTTATTCTATTATCTTATATGATGTATGCTAAGTATATTTTTTAGGCCTTCTCAGGTTTCTATATGCAATGTTATGCATAGGGTATACTTTGGGTTGTGACAAACTTGGTATTCAGAGCACAAGGTTTAGAAATGTCCTAGGATATCTCATAAGCCACGTCGCGTAGAGTCTTTTTCCTGAGTGTGAAGCGTGCTACATTTATGAAAAAGAGGCTATTAGATGTTTAGGAAATTCCAGTCCTTTAATCTATCTAAAGTCATGCGATATAGTGTAACTATTTATGTTTCTCTTCTAATCCATATCTGATGCTTTTCAAGATATGGCCCTTCGAAAAGCATACGTTAGGAGGAATGCAGGTGAGAATGTTGAAATAGAAACTTCTCTGAGGCTCCACATATTTCAAATAATACTTTGCCAGAACAAGTGACTAATGCATAGTTTTGAGCTTGTTTTTAAGTGTTGCATCAAGCCATGAAGGCTCAATCTAGTAGGGAGGTTGCGGTCCTCATGAACCCAAATGTGGGTACATCCGCATCTAGAGTGAGGGACTTCACTTGAATGAATCCCCAGAGTTGCATGGTGTAAGGTTGAGGAAGATCCCCAAGAGTTCATTGATGAGGTGTATAAGGTTTTGATGATCATGGAAGTGGCGTCGGTGGAATTTGCTGTTTATCAACTTAAGTGTATTTCTCAAGTTTGGTTAAACCAATAGAAGTATGAGAGGGAGGTTGATGCCGGTCCTCTTGATTGAGAAAAGATTAAGTTTTCTTTCCTTGATAGATTCTTTCCCGTTGAGATGAGGGAGGAAAAGGTACTTAAATTCATTAACCTTTGTGAAAGAAATATGAGTGTGAAGGAGTTTGCTTTGAAGTTCATGCAATTGTCTAGATATTCTCCTACTATTGTTACCGATCCTAGGGCAAGGATGAGTAAGTTTTTTTTGGGAGTGTCTGAGATGGTAGTTAAGGAATGTCGTACCGCTTTGATCATCAATGAAATAAACATTTCTCGCCTAATTATTCATGCTAAACAAATTGAAGACCAGAAACATAACGACAGTCAAGGTTCCTCCAATTTATCAACTCTTAAGTTAAACAAGGAAAGGTTATCTAACCCCAACCTCAAGGACGAAATAGTGGTGGAAATGTATCTTCAGTTCCCACATGCCAAAAGTGTTGCAAGAGTCATCCGGGAAAATGTTTGATTAGTACAGATATTTTCTTTGGTTGTAGAAAAAGTGATCACCGCTTGAGGGATAGCCCATCTAGAAATTACAAGGGAAGGGATCGTAGGCAACCTCCGCATAGTGGTTTGGGTTCAAATGCTCCAAAGAAAAACTGATTCTATGCACTTCTTACTCGTCATTAGCAAGTGGGTTCTCCCAATGTTGTTACCAGTATGTTGAAGGTATTTCATCTTAATGTTTATGCTTTGCTAGATCCCGGTGCTTCCTTGTCTTCGTGATGCCATATGTGGCTAGGAGGTTTGATGTTCTTCCGGATGTGTTGTTAAACCCCTTTACTGTCTCTACTCCTATTGGTGAATCTATTGCGGCTAAGAGTATCTATAGAAATTGTCGCGTATCCTTATCCCATAAAGTCACTCATATTAATTTAGTAGTTCCAAATATGTTGGATTTTGATGTTATTCTTGGTAAGGATTAGCTCCATTCATGTTATGCTTGTTGCAATTGTAGAACTCGAGTGGTGAAGTTTCAATTTCCTAATGAGCCTGTCCTAGAGTGGAAAGGAGGAAATTATATGCCTAAGGGTCAATTTGTTTCTTGTCTTAAAGCTAGAAAAATGATTTCTAGGGGTTGCATAAATCATCTTGTTCGAGTTATGGATACGGATTTTGAAATCCCTACTCTTGAATCTGTCCCATTGTGAATGAGTTTTCGGAAGTGTTCATGATGATCTACTTGGTGTTACTTCCGAAAGAAAAAATATACATCGACATGGACCTCCTCTAGGATACGCAACCTATCTCTATTGCTCCTTAACGTATTTCTAGGAGAGAGCTTAAGGAATGGAAAGAGCAATTGAAGGACTGGTTGGATAAGGGTTTTATCTGACTGAGTATCTCTCCATGGGGTTCTCTAGTCTTGTTTGTTTGTAAGAAGGATGGTTCCCTTCGCATGTGCATCAAATACCGGTAATTGAACAATGTTACAATTAAGAATAAGTATCTTCTTCCAAGTATAGATGATTTGTTTTATCAACTACAAGGAGCAAGTTACTTCTCTATGATTGACCTTCAGTCGGGTTATCACCAATTGAGGGTGAAGGAACATGGAATTCTAAAGATGGATTTTCGAACTTGGTACGCTCATTATGAGTTTCTTGTAATGTCGTATGACTAATTTTCCGACTACATTTATGGATTTGATGAAAAGGATGTTTAGTCAATACCTTGAAATGTTTGTGATTGTGTTTATCGATGACAGTTTGATCTACTCAAGGATTGAGAACGAGCACACCAATCATTTGAGGATTGTGTTGCAAGTCCTCAAGGACCAACAACTCTTTGCAAAATTTAGTAAATGCAAGTTTTCGTTAAGATCTGTGGCCTTTCTTGGTCACACTATTTCCAGTAAGGGTATAAGGTGGATACTAAGAAGACTAATGGTGTTAAGAGTTTGACTAACCCTGTATCCCCTTCAGATATTCGCAGTTTCTTGGGTTTGGATGGTTATTATAGAAGGTTAGTTGAAGGGGTTTCTTCAATTTCCTCTCGATTGACGGCATTGGCTCAAAAGAAAGTTAAGTTTGTATGGTTGGAAGCGTGTCAGATGAGTTTCGAAGAATTGAAAGATAGACTTACTTCCGCTTCGGTGTTAATTTTACCAGAATTGTAAGATGAGTTTGTCATTTATTGTGATGCTTCAAGGATTGGATTAGGGTTTGTTCTTATGCAAAATAGGAATTTATTGCTTATGATTTGAGCCAACTTAAGATCCATTTAAAGAACTGTCCTAAACATGATTTGGAACTAGCGGCGGTTGTAATTGCCTTAAAGATTTTGAGGCATTACATATATGGTGTTCATGTTGATGTTTTCACCGATAACAAGATTTTGCAATACATGTTCAAGAAAATGGATGTAAATCTTTGCCAAAGGAGGTGTCTTGAGTTGCTAAAGGATTATTGTTTAACGTATCAAGGCATTCCATCCAATACTAAATGCCAACGATCGTTCGTCAGTATAATAACCCCACTACGTGATTCGGGGTCGATCCCACAGGGAGTAGTACTTTCTTCAAATTCAATAATAAAAGTACAATGACAACCTCTTCAATCAAACAATTCTAGCACAATTACTGTTCAAATCTCAAACTTCAGGTTTAACCTATCAATCCCAAATTTACACTTGAACACAAACAATCAAATAATAGAGTAAAGCTTGGGGAATTGATCAGCCAATTATTGAATCTCAACGTAGTAGATACACGTTACTGCTCATAATGGGATAATTTGATGTGGGTAGGTCAAACCATATATAAAGTAACTTTCTCTCAAACAATTACCTTTTCTATTATGAATTCTCCCGAACTTCAATACCAATCAAAAGAAGCCCATATCTTTACACTCATCAAATTCACTCTTTTGAGCTGAATACAAAGGATGGATCACTTATTTCACTCTCTCGAGCTGAAACAGAGGAAACACACTACTAAGGACTCTAAGATTGTCACCTTGGTCCCACACCTCTCTTTCGAGCAAGTGCACAACACTGAAATTGACTCACGAAGTTGTGCAATTTAACCTTGAAACACAGCAACAAGTTAGACCCACTTCAAATTAATACCATTCTTTGCAAATAAGAAGCACCCACTAAGTAAATTCACTAATTGGCTTCATGATAGAAACCCCAAGTAAAGGGTTTTAGCCACTCATCTAAAAAATAAAAGAATCAAAATCAATTGTCACTCTCGTAGTTGGGTTCAAAATGAGAATTGTAAAACTTAAAATCAATTGATAATCTCCTCTCTTAAAAAATCTCTCTCAAAATCTTGCTAAAAATCACTCACTAAACCCTTTGGTAGTGTTTTCTCTCTAAGTAATTCCTTTTATCTTTTCTGAATGTCTTTCTCTCTCTAGACAAAACTAATTTAAACAAGGCTGAAGTGTCACTGATTATGACTACTCGGTGAAGTAAGTTGGGTGTCGCTGACAGATCGGCGAATCGCCGATTGTTCTTCATCCCACCTTCATTTTTCTTTTTTTCTTGGTCTGGCTACTATAACTTTAGGCGATCCAGGTGGGGATCGACGAATGACTCCGCGATTCGCCCTTTATCCTTCCATTTTACCCATCAACACTTGCTTTAATCTTCTTTACTACTTTTGGCAACCTGGTTTTTGTTATTCATCAAATTTACCTCCATTATAGCTCCAACATTCTGTAACTTTAGGTGGTATCTTGGAGATTCTCTGAATGATATTGGCGATTTTGCAATTCGCCAAATGACATCATCGATCACCAGGTCTTCATTTCTTCATTACTTTAGCCTGCTTTGTTCCTTTCTGCCTAATAGTGTCCATGCTTTGTCTCGAGCTCCAAATACTTGAAATTCAAGGATTTTCATCAGTTATTGAGATAAAATATGCATTTGAGGACACTAAATATATCAAAAATAAAGCCCTAAAAGAATCCAAATCGTGGACTCATCAAGACTCCCAACTTAAACTTTTGCTTGTCCTCAAGAAAAACTCAAGTTTAGCAATTCAACAAGGATGTATGAAACAGTGCTACACAAGGCTCAATCATGAATGCACACAAAAAGATTCAACTTACTCTTACAAGGATCAATTGTGCACTCAAAGATTCAAGTGGTGACTCACCATTACCAAAGAATCTCAAACTCACAAAACTTGCTTCAAACGCAAGTTCAAGCTCAACAAAGGAAATCAAATGCCCTTACACAAATATTGATTCCATATTAATATACAATGGTTCAACAATTTAAAGCTACGGAATCAAAATCAACACTCACACTCACTAAGATAAATGCAATGCATAATTTCACTCATAAGTTTGCCCTTATTTTCCAATAGACTTTTCTTTCAGCTCATTCAAGATCAAAAAGGTCTTTTCAAGGCCTGTACTGGGTCTAAGTGTAAAGGTATGGTCATTTAGGCTTATAGGCTGAAATCCTCATGAAATGTGATGTGAACAACACCTTCTTTCCTTTTTTCATCATTTTCATTCAAGCTCAAAAGTCACCTCTTATTCATCCTCCATGAACCTTTGGAAACCTCATTTTCTTTGTATTTTCACAACTTTACTCCACAACTTTTTCTTTTTCAATCGTTTCTTATTTTTCTCCCTTTTTTTTATGGGGTGGTTCCATTTTTCTCAAAACATAGGCAAAAGGGACTTCTTTTCATTTTCTTGATTTACCTTTTCTTTTCACCACACCCCCAACTTAGGCTTTTGGCCTAAGTTGGATAATCAAACAAACCACAAATCATGAGGATTATAGGTAATGGATCAATAAAAGGTCACAATGTTATCAAGTTTCTTCCAAGAAAAGGGTAAGGCTCAAAATGTGTTCAAAAGAGGTTCACACACTCACAAGTTAAGCCACAAAAGAGGTATAATTTCAAATTGGTTCACAGTCTTTAAAGTTGCACAAGATCATCTCAAAAATTTGCATCACTTCGTCAACCAGACCAATGGGGCATATTCTAGGTGTCATCACACATGGTTCACGGTAAGCTCATCACACAAGGCATTGACACTAATGTCAAACAAGACTCCACACTTTCGCTAGTGTGCAATGTTCATTATAACAGACTCCATTCGATACTTTGCTAGTCACAATGAGATGCAAAGAGTTCACATATTGTCTATGCAACTTCAATTGGCCTCGTCATAGCCGCACAATCACTTTTGTTCGATTATGAGAACTATTCAAGTCATCAGTATTGATCAAACCAATATTCAAAATTGCACAAGAACAACCACATTCCACACAAACAATGGGTGTCAAAGCAAGGAGGAGGTTCGCTGAGGACACTGAGTAATCTCCACACCCCCACCAAAAGCATTCAACATTGTCCCCAATGCAGGTAGAGAGCGGGCATTTACCGCAAATAAATCAAAATAGGAACAATAAATAAAAACTAACAAGAAATGAAAACAGTCTAGTGTGTGAACAAGTAGAGCAGGGTGACGAGGAATCTTCACTAAATGCCTAGTTGGCGATGGAGTGAAATGGTCACCGAATGCTTCAGCGATGCGCCTAATGTTCTTCTGATCTCCCTTAGTTCTAGTAGACTGCACTCTCAAAAAAAGCCGATCGGTGAAAATGTAGGGGATCACCGAATGGATCGGTGATCCGTATAATAAACTTAGAGTATCGCCGGTCGATCCTTAAGAAACGTTGTCCGCGTTGATTAGAAAGGGCGAGGAAAATTAGGTCTCCTAAACACATCGGTGATACACCGAGTGGTGAAGGTATCCCGCCGAATGTTCCAAAGTCTCAGTCTCATTTTTGATATCCGTAAGGCGAACCAAATCATGCTCGATGAATGGTTCGGCGACTCGCCAAGAAGACTTTTGTCTCACTCATGATCCCACTCCTGCAAAATCAACAGACATTATGTAAAACACTAATACTTGGGTTGCCTCCCAAGAAGCGCCTTATTTAATGTTGTGGCCCGACGTGGAAATTCTCTCAAACATTGATACGCTCAAATTACACCTCTTTAAAGGCACATAAGCGATCGTTATCAAGTAAAGAACCCAACTTGTAGGTTGGTGTCGATCCCACGAGGAAACTGGTTTAGACTTTACTTTAACCAACAATTATATTCAATTAGTCAAAATACTTCCAAAAACAAAACAAGTAATTAAATGAAGGGTTTTGTGAAAAAAATTGTAAGAATTCAATAAGTAATCAGTAATCAAAAGTCGATTTTGGTTATTATCAAGATGAGAGAAATAACTAGGGTATACGTGTTCCCCACAAGCTCATAACGCAGTAATCTTAGTAATAACAATCCTATCCTAGTGTATTACATGCAAAGTGATAAGTTAGGTATCTCTAAATACTTGGTCCGGCATCTAGAGAATATCACCCCGCACCTTGGTCCGGCTACGTGT
>JAJOOO010031638.1:0-26489 GCA_029582685.1 Solanum piurae
TATATATATATATATATATATATATATATATATATTTTATTTGTCGTAGGAAAAAAAGATATATGAGTATTATATAAAATATATATCTTAACATAAATATCAACGATTAATCTTATGACTCAAATCTCATAATCTACCAAACTACAAGCTAAGTCATATATCAAACAACTTTATCATTTTTTTTAAAACCTCCCTTTTAAATTAAAAATTATTTTCATAAGAGAAAAGGTAAATATAATTAAGTAATTTGGGACATTTAAACTATAGAATAAATACTTGGTGGTGGACCATAAAATTCCCTTTGAATTGTCCAAATTCAAAAGGATGTTAAGATGTTTGGATCAAGGGTTGTAGCCCTTTAATTTCTTTACCAAATTCCATTTATTTCTTTTTGAAAAATAAGTCAAAGTTGCTTTCATTTCTGTTTGATCATCAATTTTGTACGCCAACTATTTTATCACACCATTAATATTCATTTACTATTATTGACCACTACATGTATCTATTCATGACCAATGTCTTTCTATAGCCAAAATACTCGAGTCGAGGGTCTATCAAAAAAATATTACGTTTTTACTTTTTAGATTATATGTATTATTATTTTCAAATTTTATCTATTAAATATGTTGTCATTGTTGTTCTTTTTCTAAGGTTGGATTTCTATGTAAAATTTCTATTATAATATCCAAATTTGTGGATATAGTTAAAAAAAATTCAAACAAATGATGTTTTTATTGACTATCGATTATTTTTTATCAACACATATACGAAATAACTATTGCCGACAATATTTAGGA
Source organism: Solanum piurae (assembly GCA_029582685.1). NCBI lineage: Eukaryota > Viridiplantae > Streptophyta > Magnoliopsida > Solanales > Solanaceae > Solanum > Solanum piurae. The sequence continues at coordinate 798 of JAJOOO010031638.1, forward strand.
AAATAAAAAAAAATCACCAAATATTATTATGTCATTATTTTCTATTAATGGATCTAGTATTTTTTTGGTATTAGATTTTGTGTTTGTTGTGACATTAGGAGTTGTTATTTATTTTTGTCATAATACACAATAAAGTCACATAAACACGTGTTTGTGTGTCACCCTTCATAAAGTTTGCATCAGCTCAATATATTATTTTTAAATTATTTTTTCATTTTGATAAATTTAAAAATTATTTATTATAAAAAAATTGCTAATTTTCGACTAACATCTTATTAATTTTTTTTTGTTAGTAAAGAATTATCAACGAAAAAAACAATTAAAAATGTTGCCCACAATCTAAAGTCCTATAGGATTATGTCGAAATTTTAGTTGAAAATTAGTTAGGGTGATACGTATCTTTACGTTATTAATGAGATATTTTTAATTCGAACTCTTAAGTAATTTTTTTTTATCACATTAATGAGATATTTCTAATTCGAACTCTATAAGTAATATTTTCTTTGATAAATATTTTTTTACTTTTAAGATGAAGTTTTTTTAAAGCTTATCAATATTAGTTGAGATATACATTTTCTTTTTCCTTAACTTTAATTAATTATACAATTAAATTGAAATTAAAAATGAATCATATAACTAATCTACCTAAAATAAGGTGATTAATAATATGATTAAATTAAAATTAAATTAGATACGAATCATATAACTAATTTACCTAAAGTAAGGTATTATCGAACTAACTTCATAAGAGAATTATTTAACTCGACGCGCTCTTTTCGACCCCTAAATTTAGAAGAAGTAGGCTGCTTTAATTAACAATTGTCCTAATTGCAACATCCCACCGAAGTACATTAAATGACCAGTAATTGTTCGTTGACAATTTTAAAAAATAAATTAAGTAGACTAAAATTGGGATGATATTCCTTGCTGGTTTTTTAAATTGATTAATAAAAAGAACTAATCAAAAAAATAAAACACAATAATAAAGTCTAGTACCAAGAATTGACATTTTCTAGCACATAAATTTTAGCATTTTTATTTAATTTTATACAACACTAATTTCTTATTATCTTTAATTACATATTTTTATAGCTATAAAATTTATGAAGTTGTTTAAGATTTTAAATACTTTCTTTCTTTCTTTTTAAAATCTAATTAAATATCGTTGCATAATTAATATAAAAGAAGTCTGTGTTTTTCTTCATTAAAAAGGAATTATTATTGATAACAATATATTTAATTTCAACAAAAGTAAAATGTGGAAAATGCTAAAAGAGAGAATTGTTCAATAGAAAACAAATGATTTCAAACAAAGACAACAAGACATCAACGTTGAAATGTTATGGTAAGCAGCTTAGTTGAAAAGACCAAAAAGAAAAAGAAAAAGAAAAAAAGAGTAAATTGTTTGTTTAGTTTAAAATACTTTTTAAATTATTAAATATTATCAAGGATTTATCGAAAATAATTTCTCTATATCATAATGATAGAATTAAGATTTGCTTATAGAGGTATATCTTATTTTTATTGGACCTCAAATAACACTTAATATGTTGATATAATTATTGTTATTGATCTTTAAAAAATCATTTCTAATAAATTGTGATTGGGATCTTATTTTCATTCAAATTATCAATTAACTCCTCACTCTCTTCGTCGAAATTAATGATGTGAAAATATTTGCATTGGTTCTCCTCTATTTTGCATTTAATACCCGCTACTTTTGATTTTTTTATTTGTAATTGAAGGATATAATTATCCCAAATAATAATTCACTCAAAAAATTCATAAAAATACTTCATGATTTCAAGTTTTGGAAATACACATTGGAATGAAGTACTCCAACAACAAAAAAATAAAATAAATTAGGCATGTGTACTCTAGTTTATGTCTAATTAGATTTCGTAGTTATAAGGTTACTCTTTTCATCTCAATTTATGTCATATTTAACTTAGGAAAATTTTTTTTTGGTCAAAATGATATTTTATTTATATTATTTTACATTTTAAAATATTTTTACCCTTTTAACTTTAATACTTTTTAACTAAAAAATTGAAAAAAAAACACCAATTTATTTTAAAATAAAAATTATAATTTTTTTAATTTTCTGACCAAATTCTGGCCATTTAGTACTTCTCTTTTAACTTATTAATCTCATATGCAGTTTAAAGTTACTCCCTCCTTTTTCTAATAAAGTTTTGCACAATTGGTAAGAAAAGTTAATACAAAATATAATTAATATACTATCTCTTACTATTAATTCTTTAATCATTGTCCATTTGTATGCCTTTTAGCTAGAATAATTAATGCTAAGAGCAATACAGGGAAAAAACAATTAATTCTCTCTTCTTCTTTTTTAATTTGACGAATATTTAAAAATATTTAATATATATGAAAATCAAATAAAACCGGAGGAAACAACTTATTTCTAAAAAATAAATAATATAGTATTTTTTTAGACCAGTTAAAAAGGAAAATATAACATAATTGACTAATATTCCTAAATTAGAACTTAGAACAACGTCCACAAAAAGGAAAAATAAATTAATTAAACAGTGTATTGCAGCCGTGCCTAATATTCGTAAAGAATAACGATAATAACTATTCTCCAAAATTACCATCAAAACTCTATTATTAATTATATTACAGTGAATGAGGCTGCTTCTCCTTATTTTGCTATGAGAATTTTCTTTAACAAGAATCTTTACTCGAGTTTTAAATAAGAAGTGTTACTCTCGAATTAACTTTATCAGACAAGAATATAAATTAGTCAAACTTCAATACGAATAACGAACACCGAAACCAAAAAGAAACTATTTTAGAAAATTATTATTCCGTCAATCAAGATTATTATTACAAAAAAATAAAAGAACCTCGTGACGGTAATCACGTTAGTACATACTTAGCTTAAAGTTTTTAATACTACTTAGTATTAATTTTTTTTTTAAAAGTTGTCTTTTACCCAAATTTAAGAAGATCTGACAATGAAGCAGCACCTTCAATTCTTGAGTCACTGTCCTATGAGGAAGAGGGAGGAGAGTGGAAATTGAGAACACAAAAAAAAAGGTCCTTTTTTTTCACAAAATACAACAACCCCTCTTCCTCTTTAGACCCAAAATCTAGGGAAAACGCAAGATTTTGAGGCTTTTTGATAATTTTAGGAGGTGGGTTTGAATCTTTTTTGGGTAAATTTGTAGTGGGATCAAGAATGGTGTTCATAACTGAAGATATGATTAAGCAGTTGCAGACTTCAATGGATGAAAGTTAGTATCTTTACTACTTATTATGATCTTGCTTGTACATTTCTTTTGAGTTTCAGCTTTATTGAGTTTGGATCTCTAATTTGTTGTTGTTGCAGTTGCTGAGCCACTTCAGAAGACTTTCCAGGTTTTGCTTCTAATTAACTCAACTTTTTTTCAAAATTTTGCTAAAAAAAATTAGTTTCTGGATTTGATTTGTCTACTTGCTGTGATTCTTGATTTTGGTTTATTCAACTATGGAGGTAAGTTAGTCAATGCCAAGTCAAAATTTTCTAGATTTCTTTGTTTGAGTTTTGACAAACTCGAAATCTCAGTAGCTTAGTTGGTTGACTAGCTAAACTTTTACCTTGTTGGTGGGGTCGATTCCCCACCTTGTAAATCTCCTACCCCAATTTTCTTTTAGCAAACTATAGTCTTGGAATGTTGACCAAATTGCTTTAGTTTTGCTTGCTTGGTGTGATTAATTACACAGAAGGTGCAAATGGAAATTTTCCTTGATGCTTTTTTGCTCTTTTTTTCTTTTCATTTTTTTCTTGTGGTGGGCTAGTTATGAATTAGGATGCAACAATTTAACATAATAAGGTAAGTTATTGCAGTTTGGTTGTATTTCGTGGAGATGGATGTTCAAAGCTAGCATCTTGATGCAGAATCTGAAGTCACCTAAATGAAAATTGGTCAAAATATGCAGCTTAAACTTATTGTAGATCTATTGTTTTTGAAATAAAATGCCCTTGTTCCTATGTTAGAATGTATATGATCTGCAGTTGGAGAATGCTGAGCCTAGTTAAACAACAGGTTACTCCGAAGACTTATATCCATAGCTAATGGTCAATGTGATGGCACCAGTGAAGTTTTTAGCCAAAGATTGGTCTTTTACCTTGATTATCAATGTGAATGACCAGTATCTCCTTTTATATTTATATGGCTAAAGAAAGTTACGAGTTCACGTAGCAGCAGGTGATCGCTCATGTTAACACTTAGAACAATAGAAGGTTTATTACATCTGGCGTCAAAACTTAAATTAGTGAAGTGGCTGAGCAAAGCATTCTGGCATGTGCAATAGTTAGATACTAATAAAAGCTTGGCCACTTTCATTGCTCAATGTTAATTGTAGGTTTGGGGAATAAAAACGGAGATCCTTATTAGTGATGTTTCGTGAACCTATAACTATGTTATGACCGTACGCATATGATGTCTCAAATTTTGTGCAGAATGTACATCAGGGGTACCGAACCGAGACACTGGTGAGGTTTCTCAAAGCTAGGGATGGCAGTGTGTCTAAAGCAAACAAGATGGTAAGTGCATACACATTTGAAGCTCAATATTGCTTCAGGATGAATATTGCATCGAGGAAATATTTTAACTGTAATCAGCACTTTGCAGCTTGTTGACTGTTTAAATTGGAGGATAGACAATGAGATTGATCAGATACTTGCAGTAAGTTTCTCTTATCATAGAATATTTGAATGGAAAACCTTTAGTTAAGTCGCAAATAATAAAGAAATGAAGGCGAGTTCCACCTTTACTATGTGGCTGATATTTGTCATTTATTGTTGCAGAAGCCAATTGTACCCACTGATTTTTATAGAGGAGTGAGGGACACTCAGCTTGTGGGGATGTCTGGATATACAAGAGAGGTAGTACTTTGATCTGAATATATAAGTTTATCATTGATTAGCTCTCTTCTCATTCGGGTTATGCAACTTTTGGCGTTGTGCTTGACCAATATAATCTTATTGTGTGGTTTCTACTTGGTTTTAATCTGTGCAGGGTCTTCCCGTCGTTGCTGTTGGAGTAGGCCTCAGCACATATGACAAAGCATCGGTAAGGGTCATAGTTTGGATTCTTTAGCCCTGTTAACAAGTCAATTCAGCTGCTCAAACATTTGTTTTTTCATTTGTCTCCTACAGGCGGTAATGAAATTTTACTGACATAGTGTTTTTCTATTGTAGATTCACTACTATATTCAATCACATATCCAAATGAATGAATACCGTGACTGTATGATATTGGTATGTCCTTGTGTTTGTTCATTCAAATAGGAGATAAATACGAAAAAAATAGCCTGTGATGTTGACTGACTGATGTTCATGTTACAGCCTTCTGCATCAAAGAAATTTGGGCGGTATATTGGGACCTGTGTTAAGGTTTTGGACATGACTGGTTTAAAGCTTTCTGCACTAAACCAAATTAAGGTATCTTGTTATTTGTTTGACATTGTAATTATACTTCATTGACCTTCCTACCAAAATCCTACGGTGTCATTCCTCGTCATATTTTTTCTAGTCAACATTCTTCTTGGATATATAGATCCACTTATTTCGCTGAAAATCTTTGGTTCTACATTCGTCGTCCACACTGCTAGTTCTTGTTAAAGTTTGATATGATGTTCAATTTTGTCACTTTCTCCAAATGGAGATAAAGTTTAAGTTTTCGGAGTTAAAAAGACTCTTTTGAGTGCATTTGTTCATTCACTAACTACTGCTATTTACAAAATTTGAACTTCTGAAAAAAATTATTGATCATCAATTACTCAAACAACCTAAAAGAAAGCATATATTAGAGCACCAAGAGAAGTTCTTGGGTGGTGCTGGAGAAAGAATCAGATATATAGATGTCGGAAAGGATATGGACGAGAAAATAGTCACAAGGACGAGAACAACAGGTTATAGGCTTATAGCAACTAGAAGACCAAATGAGAGGTCACATGAGATGGTGCAATAATAGTGATTGTAAGTGATAAAAGGGGGATGGGTAAACTAAAAGTGGATTGAGAGAAGACGTTTCGAAAGATGTATAATATCTCGAAATTACACACTTAAATTAAGAACATAGCACAATGGAAAGAAAGGATCTATACAGGTGATACAACTATTTAAGATTAGAACTTATGTTTTCCAAGAGTCTTTTTGGTCTTGTTGATACTTAGATGTGGATGTGGCGCCACCGGATGCCTAGTGGCTATAACACGGTGGTGTCTAGGCCAGTTTGTACGTGCCTCGATTATTCCACCAAGTATTTGCTACCTCCCACCAACACAGGCGCCAAATAAATACCTACCAAAGGCTTTGGCAGGAAGAAATAATTATTAGTTTGTTGTAGAAAACAAATCATTTGATACTGGAATCAAAATGAATGTAGAGGATCATATAGCCGATTCCAACTACTTTGGGATTGAGACATTTGATTTGATATTGATTATTGAAATGATTTATTCATTATAAGATGGAGTAATATCTTCTTTTACTTGATCACACATTAATCTTTTTTAAACTTGACATTTTGTTTATTCCTCTTGTAGCTCTTAACTTCTATATCTACCATTGATGACCTAAATTATCCTGAGAAGACAGATACATATTACATTGTTAATGCTCCATACATATTCTCTGCCTGCTGGAAGGTTCGTGTCTAACTTGTAATTATGCACGATTCTTGCTGAATCAGTTAACCTAAAGCCTAACTCTGTACAAACTAGCAGGTTGTGAGACCTCTTTTACAAGAAAGAACTAAAAAGAAAGTCCAAGTGCTCTCTGGCTCAGGAAAAGATGAACTGTTGAAGGTAAGATGTCTTCTTTTTTTTGAGTGGAGGGTCAAACAACCCCTGAAGTATCTTTGATCATTTGAGTTTCCCATCTGAACCATCACCAAATGCTTATCAAAACACACCTCAGCTATTAGTTTTTCCCTTGTCATACCAGAACCAAGTAGGAAAAGGGAAAAACTTCTAGTTGAGGTGTGTTTCGATAAACATTTGCTGATAGTGCAGCTAGAAAGGTAGTTTAGGTATGAAACTCGAAAAGAGGAATTCTTCATGTGTGTTTTTGACCCTTCAACTCTTTTTCTTTTTTTGAGTTATTAAAGGTAAGATGCTGTTCTTTAAGTCGATTGCCTTTTATCCGTTGATTCTCTCACTTCAGGAGACGCTTACTGTTGCAGATGAACTCAATACTATTCTTTGTAGTTTGTAGAATCCATCTTTATTCACATTAATAATGTTTGGTCACACACCTAGTGTTTCTGAGGAATACGATACTTGACTTCAAATCTAACTAGAATTATCTCTGATGGAGCATTGAAAAAACTCTTAATTCTCAACTTGCAGATAATGGATTATGCATCGCTACCACACTTTTGTAAAAGAGAAGGCTCGGGTTCATCTAAACATAGTAGAAATGGTACAAATGATAACTGTTTCTCTTTCGATCACGCTTTTCATCAGCAACTCTATGATTATACTAAGCAACAAGCTCTAGCATTAGAGGCTGTCGCACCAAGCAAAGAAGGATCGGTCCATGTGACCTTACCTGAGCCTGATCCAGATGATGCAAAGATTGCTGAAACAATAGAATCCACATTCCAGAGGATTGGGGAGAAAAACGGAATTTGTCAATCATTTCATGAAATAAAGATCAATGGCGATTGAAGCTGATTCGCTGTAGTCTTGGTAACTGCTTATTCTGAATCCAGCATTTACATGACAAGAGGATTTAAGTAAGCGTTGTTATAGTACTAATATGGCTTGCATCATCTCGATGCAGGATTTAGTTAGAAGCTAAGTTGTAACATGGCATTTACGCTACCTTGGAGTAGACTATCATATGAATAGTCGAAAATGTTATGCTCCCACAGTATTTTACGCGAATTTCGCTGATTTGATCTGATTTTTCCTGCTGCTTTCATGATTCCTGAATCTTCTCAAGACGGAATAAACTTTCTTCTGGTTTAAGGACTGTAAAAGAAAGGGGGGAAGGGGAAGTTATGATAAATAAAAAGGGACAAGAGAACCTTTTGTATATTTTTCTGTGTTTTGTTCATCTGATATGGTTTTCTTGTCCAAGCACAATATTAAGAACCTTGGTAAAAATACTCCCTCCGTCCAATTTATGTGACATCAGTTAACTTGATATAATTTTTAAAATAAATGAACGACTAACTTGTGTTTATAAATAGCTGTTGAAGTTTCTCGTCAAGAGTAAAATGAAATATTTAAGATGCATCTATATAACGTGCCAATTTTTTTAACTTCGATGTCACAAAATTTAGGAGTAAGAGAGTAGTGAACCACCAAGGACAAAGCGACCATTTTTTTTCTTCTTAAATAATAAGAGCCAACAGATTGATAGAACAAACAAACACTTCAGACACCAGGAAGTGTTTGGACATGCAAACAAAGAAGACTCCTAAATTTACAGAACCAATAGTCTATCATTACAATACTATTTTGGCATAAATCTTATCCCCCAAGTAAATCAAATTCTAGACTTCCTTGCAAGTGACTTACACACATGCAATAACCTAAATTTACATCAGACAAAAGCACATCAATGTTTTTAACCAACAATGAAATCAAATGTGAGCTTCTTTATGAATAAAATTACTTCAGCTGTCTGTAGCAGTTGAAGGCATAGGCAACTGATATGGCAGCACCAACAACAGCAAGAACTGCATACGTATCTTCACGCTCCCAGCTCTCATACCACGTAGGCATTGAGCACACCTTGCGAGGACGAGCCCCTTTGCCACTACTACTTCGAGAAATTTGTCTCTTGAAGCTGCTCTTCTTTTCAGTTGTAAACTCAGCGCTCTCTTGGTTGAGATTGAAATTGTCTGCATCAACTGGTGGTTGAGTGGTCTGACAACATGAGATATTTCCATTTGCCTGGCAACAGCCCGTACTCTCTAATTGGGATCCACATGTGCTAATACCAACATCATTTGAGTTTATGGTGCCTCTGTCCATATCTGTTCCACCATTAATGCTGAGCCTATGTTGTTGGGATGCTTTCTGTTCGTCTTCAGATAGTCCCATCTGACCCCTGAAACAAGACATTAGTATACTAGATTAACAAATGCAAAAGCGCCATCTGCATTCCTGCAGATAGATTAGCCTAACAAATGAAACTTGAAATGCCAATTTTCACCTCTACAAAATTAGGATTGTTGTTACAAGACACTTCCTCTTTAGTACTATAGATCAACTTAATGAGTAAACTTGAATCAACATTATGTGTTCTTATACCCTCAAGAACTTTACGAAGCAGTGAGTTTCCATTGAATTGCAAAGTTATATCTAAAAAAATTGTTTCACCAAAAACACAAGTTATGGCCCATAGGCAGATCACGACAGCACGGGTTATGGAACTTAAGCCGTTTAAGAGGTAACAAAATATTGACTTAACAATGCCTTGGCAACATACATAACTTGCATCCCAACCACAATTTTTAATGTAACATTCCTAATGTTTTAGAGCTGACAAAGTACATAATAGCTTAAAAACGAGTTAAATTCATTTAGAAGCAATCAAATGCAATTTCTCAAGATGTTAGATTATCATAGCAACAGGAGAGAGAATTTACCTCCACAACCAATCAACAATTTCTCCTTTAGCAACATGCTGTTCAAGCAACTGTGGTACATCATCAGGTGTAACATAGCCATACCTGGCGCACAACAAAAACAAACATATAATTAACTACCTAGCTAAATTTCATCAACTGCCTAGAACTGAGAGAGCAATTTCCAGAGTAAAAGGGGTAAAAGGATTTTTCCTAACCAGTGCCCGGAGACTTCCTTGTGAGTGTTTCGTCCAAATATGATCACATTTCCAGCAAACTTGTGCCCCCCGATGTGTGAGCATGGACTAACAGATACTTTTCCTTGAAGACCATTTGATTCTATTTCCTCCAAAAGTCTACTAACTATAGCTGGTCCACAAACACCACATCGACGATCTCTTGAACCATGACAACACACAAATATGTACCATCCAGTCAGAGCTTCAGGATTTCCAGGCAACCATTCACCATCCTTCACAAGCACCTCCTCAACAAATGTGTCAACATCAAAATGAGTCAATCTCCTGCACAATAGGTAAATTCAATGTCATTTAATAGATATGCAATCAACAGCTGCAGATGCACTAGAATAGTATAGCATAGTCTAAACCTGTATCTGATCATGTCTGGAAAGATCAACACATCCCCATTCGATGTCTCAGTTCCATCATGCCCTTCACATATTGTCAACCGAGTCTGGAAGAAAGAAAAGTTACAAGGTAAATCACTACAGATATTACTGGGATCATGAAGAAAGCATAACCAACTAAGCAATTTGCTTTAGAAAGGGAATTTGTGAAAACTACACAAGCCCAATCAGAATGAGATCAAACGAGAACAATTTTCTCTTCAACTTGAGGCAAAGCTATACAGATTGGAAATTGGCAAGTTAATGATCATTGAATCATACAGGTGGTTGGAAAATTTTGAAACTTGGGAAGAATGTTAGTAAGGAATAAGAAGGTAAAAAATTTGCAAATGCCAAAAAGTGTGTAAGAACAGAATGTAGGACCTAACTTTGCAGTTTGCACTTTGTTCTATCACTACATGCAGGAAAAACTTAGTCCACACATCCCAAAGTAGCAACAAAAAACAGTAAGGCACGTCCCTCTTTCAAAAGAAAGCATCAGCTTAAATTAATGAAAATTGAACTCGTAAGCTGAAACGAACCAATCACACCTTATAAGCACGTTAAGGTTGGCTGTACAAATACTTCGTATCCATTTGACTCTAATCAGGCCCATTTCAAACAAATTCTCCTTTCAGTAAAATTAAGGGTAATCTAGAATTAGAGTTGAGAGGAATATTCGATCAAAACCCTTAGTCCGATAGGGGGATAGTATACATTCAATCCGGATAAGACACTGAGATGAAAGACGAATCAAGCAAGAAACGCAGAAAGCGCCGCTTTCTCGAGGGAGAGTTCTTCTTTGGGGTTAGTTTGACTGTCCTCATTCAAGTTTGTAGGCGTGCGAGTAAGATGGTAGTAGGTGATTTAAAAGACTTAATCTTTTATTGGTCAAACTCTAATAAAAGATTTAATCTTTTAGCTCCCTGTCCCTAATTTAGCAACTTTGTTGTTCTGATGCTAACATTACTTTCTGATTTTGTAATACTTTGCATCTGCTTAATGCCTATTAATGATATTTATTACTAGATGAAACGGAAAACATACACCGTGTAATCCCACAAGTGGTGTCTTGAGAGGGTACATAGACCTTACCCCTACCTTTCTGGGGTAGAGAGGTGGTTTCCAATAGACCCTCTCCGCTCGACAAAATGAAAAAAAGAAAACAGGTTAGCAACAACAACAATGAGCATTCTAGAAGCTAATAACAGTTCATACAATGCAGGATAGCTTAACATTTCAAAAGCAAAACTCAAGGATTTGCAAAGAGAACAAAATTAAAAAATGACAACAGAATAAACCTGTTTCTTAACATCATTCTTCCGAGCGGTAAGAGCAGCAGCAAGAAGCCTAGGCAATCGATCAAACTCAGCAGCCTCAATACGAGGAGGCCAAACTTGAGGATTCTTATAGCAAAGGAACACGTGTCGTTCATAGAAATCGACAGTACCAACAAGCGGCGTCTGGCGAAAATCAGGACGGGAGAAACCAAACTCAGCATCAGCAGCGGCGGCGCCGCCATCAGCACCGGAGAGAAAACCCTCGTTCTGGAAGCTTCCAGAAGCGCTACCGATCTGAGAAGAATCTAGAAGGAAGCTGTCGGCATCGGAAACAGTAACAGGAGAAGAAGTGTTAGGGTTTATGAAATCGTCCCTGTTCGCCATTAATGGTGAATTTTGAGCTTTTTGACTCATAAGTTCTCAGTACAAAATGGAGATGAATAGAGTAAAAAACCTTCTAGGACATTGAAATATGGACACTTACATTAAAAATAAATATAAAAAAATATACTTTTTTTCTTCTTTTTCATAAAAATTGGTTATAGCATTTGATTTAGCATAAACATCGGATGATTGTCTATTTTTAATATTTACATTTATAATTATCGTGACGGTATAGTTTAAAATAACTAATTATGAAAATACATGGTCTTCATATGAAGTAGTCGATAAATTAAAAATTGATTAGTTTGAACCACTTGAAATGAAGACATATTTTTAGTGGTCATATAATATTTATTGTTTGGCTAATACCTTAATGCATAGTTTTACTAATGAATTGTCTATATTTATAGCAAAAAAAATACCTTAATGTATAGTTTAACCAATGAACCGTCTGCATTTATAACAATTGCAGATTCCTACTAGCTATTTTTTCTCAAGATAAATTAAAGCTTGATAAATCTATTTTATATTCATGTTCACACACAATTCACAAGCACATAAATATATATACAATAAGCGATAAAAGTTAAAGAAAGAAAATGAGAGTATAAAAAAAATGCATAATGAGTGGCAAAAAAATTATACTAACTTCAAAAAAACGTGTTTTCACTATAAGATACACTCATGTTCATATCAAGAAAAATAAAATTACATATGAAGTAATAATACTACATCAAAATATAACAAAAATATGAGGAATACAGAAAAAGTCACCAAACAAATTGATATGAGAAAATCAGTTGTGCGTATTAAAAATCAATTGAAAAAAAATCATGTTATCAACCAGAGGAAGAATTTGACAAATTTTTTTTAGTCTTTCTTGTAAATTGTAATCCCGAATTTCATGTTACATTGTTTGCATATTGTCAGGACTTAAATATGGATTTATACAAATATATTGTTGTAATGCAATTTAAAAATATAAAATACATTAAGTTTTATTTTAATAAAAGATTTAGCTACATTATTACAATAGTACTCCAGTACTTCATCAATTTTAGTTTTTTGTTTTTGTAAGTTTGTCCTCTAAGAATTTCAATAAGAATAGATGAAAGGACCTGACTACAATATTATTTATTTATTACTCCATAATGTATTATTTACTTTTTTTATATGTTTATCATGAAGATTTATGTCTCTAAGAAATGATATTTACTAGTAAGATATATATTTATATGCTTATACCAAAATATCACAGGTTCAATCACGTAAAAATACTTAAGATTTGCAGAATTTTTTTAATCTTTATTTTTTATTTATTATTGTTTAAGAAATAAGTTAATTTTAGCGGTATAAAATCCCACCAATTTTTGATGAGTATGTAATTCAATTTTTTCAACTTAATGACTTTTTTTGCTTACTCGTGCTTTTATTGTAATTTAAATTTAAATACTACATTATCAAATTAGATATTTAATAAGGAATTAATTAAATGAAGTCAAAAATTCATTACACATTTATGTAATTAAAATGCTATAGCATTTAATAATTAAATAATTATATATTTTATAACATTTTAATTTATAGAGGAACAAAAACGTAGTTCAACTTTAAAGTTAAGAGCTTTCTATTTATTATATAAAATGATGATAATTGCAGTTTTCTTGATTGTTACAAGACGATAGTGTACAACCTAGGCAACTATGAATTATTTGGGTCTCACATACATTAGATGACGAAGAAGATACCTATATTTGTACACTCGACGAAGAAAGTTAATTTCATACATAATTTTAATGTTTTCCTTTTAAAAAAAAAGTTGAATTGTATTTCTAAGAAATAATTTTTCATAAGAAGTTTAGTAAATAAGATTACTAGTAATGAGGGGAAAAAATGATACTCCATGTTATAGCCTAGAATCAAGATATATAACGTTAATAAGGTAATGTTTTTTTTGAATTTAAGTTATATATATCGATAATTATAATGAATTTCTTATATTATCAGAGTATAAGTGTACTCATTACTACAACTTAACATTTGAAATAGACTATTTATTTACCACAAAATCCAAACGCTGATTTTCATTACTTAATAAGTAATTATTACAAGCATTTATTCTCCTTGTTCTCTTGTTTAATCCTTTTAACATTCAAAATTCATTTATACGACTAATTCAAATTCACGTAGGACGAGAAAAGATCCTTACAAGCGTCTCGTACTGATCATGCTAACCAAAGGAAAAGAACATATTATTAGCAAGGGAAGAAACCAAAGAAAAAAGAAAAAAAGATTCATTTTTTTCCTTTTTCAATGGAAGTCAAGGATGGTGAAGCGACGAGTCACGTAAGCAACAACAACAAAACATACCTAGTGTAATTCCCCAAGTGGAGTAGACGAGTCCCGTAAGCATATTATTATTATAGGAGACAAATGTATATAGCTCTAAGAAGTTGCAGACACACAATAAATACCAAAAGTGAAAGGGGAAAGAAAATTGCTGCTCCACAGGTTTCAGATATACACAAAATCCATGGCATAGAGACCAGTTCCTCTCCACCACACATTGCACAAAATGTTACCAAACAGTTTTCTCTCCAGGCAGATATGATGGAGAATTTCCCTCTACTTGGTTTTTCTTCTTGTGGAAAATGCCACTGATACTAGGCATCAATACTTTCTTCTTTGACACTGACGTCATTGCTTTCTGCAACTTGTGCGTTTCCATTATGTTCTCTTGTGTGTTTTGCTTCTTGGTTTCAACGGGTGAGTGCATCTTTAAATGTGATTCCACGAATTTCTCAGATGGTTTCTCCTTCTGAACTGTGTAACTTTGAGGAGATGATCTGTAGTTCATATGTGTTTCAGCAAGAATACGAGAAGCTGCCTCAGCTGCCTTCTTTTGCTCACGTTCCCGCCACCTTCTAAGCTCCCCTTCTACAGCCTTCTTGGCAGCTTCTGCCATCTCTGCCTTCTTCAAGGCTTCCTGAGTTGCAGCTTTTATATCATCAATCTCCTTTTGAGTAGACTCCAACTTCTTGACGGCCTCATTCTCACTTGCTTTCACCGCCTCTACCTGAGCCATTGCGGCTCCCACTCTTATTTCTGCTAAATTATCAAGTTCTTCAACTTTACGGCTCAATGAGTCAAACTCATCTCTTGATAAAGTAATACGAGCACCAGACTCAGAAGTTGACGATCGTGCAGCTGTAGTTTTTTCAGATAAAATCTTAATTTGATCACGAGCCTCAGCCTCAGCTGATTTTGCTTCTTCAGCTTCTTCCATCGCCACTTTAAGCTTCTTTTCTGCTTCTTCAAGCGCCATTCTAGTGGCTTCAGCTTCTTTCTTTAACTCTTCTGCTTGCATTTTCATCTCTTCAGCTTCAAGCTTTGCATTTTCAGTCTCCAAGGTCAGCTGGTGGAGAGTGGAGATCATTTCTTCAGAAGCACCTCTTGCTTTGGCTTCTTCTGCAACTGCTACTTCAAGCTCAGATTTGGCTTTCCGGAGCTTGACATGCAGACCCCCAGCAAGTGATTCCGTCTCTGCCTCCTTCTCCTTCAGATCAGAATGTTCTTTCTTGATATTCTCCAGGTCCAGTTTAAGGGTCTCCACCAAGGTTTGGAGAGTACTCTCTTCTTCTGCGACCTTATGTAGTGATTCCTTAGCATCATCCAGCTCTGCTGTGACAACTTTCACCATATCAAGGTCAGAAGACTTCGCACTGTCCATTTCATTCTTCAAAGCTTCAATTTCAGACATTGTTTCAGCTAACTGTGTTTCAAGACTCTTGGCTAAATCCGCATCAGTCTCTTTCTTCAAAGCAAGTAACTTCTCTGCTGACTCTTCAAGTTTAGCCTTGTAGGACTGCTTCTGGACATCCTTTTCAGCATAAACCTTTGCCTCCTCTTCCTGCTCCTGCACACAAGCAAGTTTTAGTTGATCAACCGACTCGTGGACAACTGCTATTTCCTTGGAGAGCTCACTAGCTCTTTCCATATTTGCTTTAGCAGTGCGCTCAGCTTCTGCTTCCTGCTCAATAGCGCCAGTTTTTTCTTCCATAAATGTATTGCAATCCTGGCGGATTTTCCTCAGCTCTTGTTTTGCTTTATCAAGATCAGCTATTTCAGCCATATACTTTTCTCTTGCAGTTTCCAGATCCACTTTCCAAGAACCATCCTCCCCCATAACAGAGCCATCATTTGGTGCTTCAAGTTGGTTCACCTGACTCTTTGCTGCTTCTGTCGCCTTGAGAGCCAAATCCTTTGACTCACAAACAATTTTAAGCTTTTTGGTGAGGTCATCAACGGTCCGTTTTGCCCTTTCGAGCTCAGTAAGTGCTTGGGCTCTAGTGGTTTCTGCATTTTTCAACTGTTCCTTCAACTTGTTCAGCTCTTTTTGGGCTAAGTGAAGCCGTGTTTCCTTTGCCAGTACCCTCTGAAATCAAGGCAAGATAAGGGTACTTAGGTGAGGCTATTTTATTGCAGTCTCAGAACACTAACCAATCCTTAGGTGTAAATACTTTTGCATTCATGCACTCCTGAGAGCACCTGATTACATGTTAGATTCAGTACTCAAAAGACTCAAGTATGAGCGTATTTACCATTTAGTGAAAAAGTTCTGAAACTCTAAAATGAAGCACCAAATAATTATGAACACTTTGAAGTCATTAAACACCATGTGAAAACATTTGAATAATCAAAGAAAGAAGATGCTTCAAAGACACATACATCAGAAAAAAGTTTGATGAATAGATGGAGATGCATGCACGCACAAATTTCTATGACAGCATGACTTACTTGATGTAAAAGACAAATTACAAGTATTTGTTAGACAAAAGGAAACTTTGCTTAGATGTTCATTCTCCAACTTTTCTTTGTTTCGTTCTTGGAAATAGAAGAGGGAGAAGAAAGCTCAATTAGGTATTAATTCAATCTTAATCATAAAACGAATGTTTAGCACAAACAATGCAGATAAAATGTCATAATAAAAACACCAAGCTTCTCCATTCAGGATAACGATATACATTTTGAACCACAGTATTATTTACCTCTGCGGACTGAGGTCTTGGCTTCCTGATTGCAGGTTTTTCCCCTGAGAATGCACCTTCCCCAAACAAGTTAACAGCATCTTTGACAGACTGAAATGGTGCACTTGTATCTATCTCCCCAACTTGTACTTTTGGAGATCCAGTGGGTTTCTTACGGTCTTTTGAAACCATATTTTAATCTTTTAAACAGAATCACCTACCAACAAAAAGCAAAGAAAAGTTTACTGGGAGTGACCAAAAACACAGACGGAATTTCAACATTGTGGATAAGAGTAGCACAGAAGCTTGAGATCCCAGTTTACAAGTGGTCATTATGCAATACAAGCAAGCTAGGTATATTTAACATCAGCGTCCTCCTTTTACTTGAAATTCTTTTAACTTTTTTTTGACAAGGACTTAAAAATCTTAATGATGGATTGCAAATAGCTGCTTAGGCATTTATTATAAGAAACAGACGTCTTTCTGAGTGCACAGAAGCAAATACCTCTACAACCATTATTGACAATGTATGCTAAGCCAAAAATGTAGACATTTTCACCCTCTAAGGTCACAATAAACATATACAGAAAGACACTCCCTTTTGTCACACTGAGGGGAGTAGGTTGTTTTCGACTTTTTCTTTCATTTAAATAATGGTCATGTTATGTCATACTCAGAGAGCTGTATGTACACATGACTTGTCAGAAAGAAAAGAAAGTGGGGAGGGGGTGATATGTCTATGAAATGCACTTCATTCCTCAAAATTAATCACCCTAATCTCCAATTCTAACCACTGCAAGCACAAGTTATCCACCTACTAAAACCTTCAAATAATTCCTCTATGACAAAAAGATTATTGGCTTGAAATGTCAAATGAGAATAGCCAAGCACTCATGTTAAACATTATTGACTCAAAAATATTCAAAGAGAGTTATGTTACTGTACTTTCAAATTAGAAGGAAAAACTATATTGAGCTCTGCTTTGCTGTATCTGAGGGTGCGGAAGATAAATATGTCAATATCCCATTGCAGCAGTTGTCTCTACCACGACATACAAATGCAAGTATCTCATTGAAGCTCTCTTTAGGAATTTTAACTATCAAATTGGCCTAATTTAAATTTTCATTACTTGAAAACAGACTAAGGTGTTCTTGTGACAGGTCCCTTTTCATATCTTGTTTAAAAAGAGTTAGATTGTAATATACTAGCAAATCGTGACAAGCTTAGATCAGACTAGACGAGAGTTATTGTAAGGTCTAACACACACCATTTCTATTTGGCACTAAACGGCAAGGAAAATCATAATTTGTTATAATCCGACTTTCCCCTGGATATAGTTAAGTTTAGATGTAAAATCAACTAAACTACACATTAAATACAATCCAGAAAATTTTCAAACTAGAACCAAGTTTCTCTAGCCTCTAGATGTATATAGAATGATGGGTTGCGAATAGCTGCCTAGGCATTCATTATTGGAAGTGAAACAAAAAGATCGAAACAGATGTCATTGTGAGTGCAGAGAAACAAACATCCCTGACAATGTATGCTAAGCCAAAAATGTAAACATTTTCACTCTCTAAGGTCACAATCGTTTAGACTTTTTTTAGGTAAACAAAATTTGAAATCTGTTAAAAGGGAAGCAATCAAACCATTTCAGAGCATTAAATTGCAGGTGTACATACACATATTCTTAAACAACTTAACAATTCGAAGGCGTTAAGAAATACACAAAATAAAAAAAACAGGACAATTGTTCAATCTGAAACCCATAAGAAATTTAAAACCAACTCAAAAAGATAATCATTACATTTCTCAATTACAATTTACCCAATAGTATAATAACAACTACCAAGAACCAAATTCTACTCACCAAGTCTAATAAAGACTTCAACTTTTAACCCTTCTTCAACAACAAATACAACAACAACAACAACAATAGGCAAGCAAAAGGGTAAAAGAGGAAAAAGGGCTTACCTAAATGATGAAAAGCCCTAATCATCCATAAACCCTAGAAACCATCAATCTTTTAACTCCCACAGGCTAAAAGGGTTGATACACAGCAGCAAATTCTCAGAGATAGGTAAAAGTGGTTGACCAAAAATCTTCCAAAAAGTCAATCTTTCAACTAATCAACACAAACCCACAAACCATACAGCAAAAAAAACTGCCCCAAATACTCAAAGACAATCTTTTTTTACCTAAACCCTCAATAGCAAAGTATAAAAGAAAGAGAAAAGGCAATTCCTTTGAAGGGGAAAACACTATTTGGTTAGTGAAACTGTGAAAAGAGGGAAAATTGAGATATGGGTAGTTGCAATAAGCAAAAACAAAGAAAAAATCAAACAGTAAAGACAAGGAATCTTGAATTGAGAGATGGTTTGAAAGTTTTACAAAAAGCTAAAGAAAAAAAAAGAAAAACTGTGTATGTTGAAAGACAAATATAATGTATACTACTACTATGAGCTAATCAGAGAGGAAAGAGAGAAAGAGAAAAGACAAGCCCAAGTCAGCAAAATGGCACCGTCCAAGGCTGACTCTGTCTTTGAGCACGCAAAGGGGAAAAAAACACAAGATGGAGGAGGAAAAAGGGGGCTTTTTTTATTGGATATCTCGTATTTATTGAAATTTGATTAAATTTAAATTAATTTTAAAAAAATTTACATAGGAGGTGTTTGCATTGGGGTAAAGCACAAAGACGACTTTATACCTGACTCGAACTTGAGATTTCTAGATAAAAATAAAAGGGTGTCACTTCATCAGAATCCTTGTTGGTGAGGTATTATAATTATACAAATCTAAAACTTCTGATTAAGAATGAAGAGATACTTATTCGTTACCACTTCATTACAATAATAGAAGATGTTTTCTAACAAAAATGATTTTACATATAAAAGACTCAAATTTAAAATCTCTTATTAAGATTAAAAAGATACTTACCACTCCATAACAATAATAGAAAGTACCACTTCACAATAAAAACAAATCCACATACACAAGAGCCTTAAATTTAAAATCTACGAATAAAATAAAAATATATTTATCACTGTATCACAGTTATTAGAGAAAGATTTGGGTAATATATGGGATTGTCAATACTACTTACCATACATAGGAAAAAGTATTACTCTATTTTCTATGGTTAAAATAAAAATATTTGATAGCAATACACATTATTTGGTTTTCCTAATCTTGATGTTTGAGAACATTCCAATTAATTCCGTAGGGATTATGACTTGTGAACCAGGTAGCTAAATTAGCTTAGACAGATTAAAAAACTCACCTATTTTCTTCAATTTCATTTGTTTTTCTTGCTTTTTTGAAAATTCTTTATTTTTTTTATATATGATATATTTGAAATTATAAGATTAAAAAAAATACTTTTTTCATCATTTTAGCTTAAGATCATAAAATTTAGAGATTTTATTTACTTTCTTAAATTTTATATCAAGTCTAAATCTAGTAAACAAAAATGAAGAAAATATAATTTTTAGCTCAACTCAAATTTACACTTGAACTTCATAATTTTTAATTTACATTATTAATTGTTATGTCACCTCCTCGGATACTAAGTGATAAAAGTATGGCATAATATATAAATAGGACCATTAACTTGGCTTCAGCGGATAACTATGCCCTCCAACTTTGAGTGTGTACAAATAGACACTTAAACTTGTATACAACTAAACAAGTAGACACACATGTCCTACATGACATAATACACATAAGATGCCACGTAGGATACAAAAAAATTATGTAGGGTGTCGTGTAGGACGAATGTGTCCATTTGTTCAATTTTATACAAATTTAAGTGTCTACTTGTACACATCCAAAGTTAAAAGTCATAGTTGCAAGCTGACGTCAAGTTAAGGGTCATGTTTATATATTAGAGCAACTTTCACATATGGCAAACATAAAAATCATATTTGTATGTTATAGCTATAGTTTGCATAGTTTGCTATGGAGTTTTTAATTTGTATAATTCACTAGATACATCCAATTTTATACAAATTGTTCAGTTTTGTATAAATTCATTTACACATAGTAATTTGAATAATAAGATCTGTATTTGTATAATTATAAGTGTATAGGACGAAAATATATATATTTGTATTTACATATACACTTTTCTCTCGCTTTATACAAACACAAACGCATTTTATACATTTGTATATCGAATGGATAATTGTATACCAAAAATGGTTAATTATATACCGAACCAGATGGCAAAAAAAATAGAATGTTTACTGCAAATTACAAATAAAATAAACTATGACTATAACATTAAATTTGAATTAATAATTTTATATTTCGTATAATTTTCCCTATATATTATGACTAAAGGTATATTAGTATATTACCATACATGTGTCGTATATGCATTTGATGCAATATACACACCATGTGCAAGTAAATTGTTCATATATAGGTACTACCTAGACTATAAGCTAGGTTTACACCCCACCCCCTTAACTATTAAGAGTTTTTTTTCTTCCTTTTTTTGGTTTGATTTGATTTTCCTCTAATTTGTGAGGTCCCAATCAATTTAAAGTTACATGACAAAAGGTGATTAAAAAGAGACGCTCTTTATTAGGATATATTTTTGGATATTAGTGATGTTGAGAATATCCCACTACACATGGGAACTAAACAAGTTTAACTTGAATTATTGAAAAAGATTGCAAGATAATACAAAATGTGTTGATACTTGATAAGATAAGATAAGATCCTCTTATTTTACTTATACTTTAATTAGAAAAAAAGGTTGTACAAGTTGTAATTTGCAGTTTATCTAGTCACTTTCATTTTTCTAATTTGTCAAATGTTTAAAGACAAAAAAAAGTGCTTAATTAATCTCAAAAAGTTAATTTGTCCCTACTTGATGATCATAATTTGAGGTGTCCCAGAAATATATTTTGCATACAATTTTTTTTTATTTTTTTTATATATTTGATATATTATATTAAAATTCGATTAAATTCAAATTAGGACAAAAAAGTCTTATATCATAACTTATAAGATAAAAAATTCCTTTTAAAAAAATGATTGCATATTCAAGGGCTCGAACTTAAGATCTTTGAATAAGAATAAATGATACTTATCACTCAAATCACAATCATAATATATTAATCACAACAATTTTTATCTAATCGGCTATATATGTGCACTTGGCTCGCTACTATCAAACGTAACTTAGCTCAATCACATTTTTAAGCTAAATTACGTTAATAAATGAATGAGTCAATAATCTATTCAAACAAATATAATTTACAATTTTATGGACTAATTTTATTATCTCTACGTGCCTCAATCCGGGTCGGATCCAAACCAAAACAGATTTATCATCCCATCTAAAAATGCGCCACCTCATTTCAAAAACATGACAGCTCACCGTGTTATTACACACGTGTCAGGCTGAGTCATCATCAAACCGCCTTTGAAATGGATAATTCCCTCTTCATAAATACATTAATTCCACAAACAAATAAATAATAATTAATTTCCCCCCAAAACACTGTCATGGCGACGGAGAAAGTGGTGGAGCACGGCGGCGATCACCGGAAACACGATCTGATATTATCGAACCTCGAACAGGCCATTAAAGAAGAAGAGCAAGTTGAACGAGAACTGGATGTGAACGAATTATCGCGGTTGTGTCAATTACACGGCAAAGGTATTCCGGCGAGTCAAGGGTTGGATCAGAGGAAAGCTACGGTGGAAATTTGCGAATTTGATGATGACGGGTCGGGTCAATTGGCTGAGAAATGTAAAACTATGTATCAACAAGCGGATCACTTTAGGTGTCATAAGTGAATATTAATAATACTCGAACATTTTTTTAGTAGATCAGTTGATTGATTTATTTTAACTTTTCATATATGCTTGTAATTCCTAGCGTAGCATGCATGTTGATTAATTAACTTAATTTAGGATGATTTTTCAATTAAATGCATTGTTTTTCACTCAAATTTATTTTTGTTCATAAAAAAAAACACTTTGTTTGGATGACTATGATGGATTGTTTTATAATGTGTCGTGTTGTGTTGTTGTATGAATATAACATTTGGATTAATTGTATCATAGTTGTATGAATACAACATTTGAATTGATTGTATCGTTCTTTAGGCAATTATAGGATATGATGGAGATATTATGAAATGATAGGATAAATGATAAAATAAAATTATTTCATAATAAATAAAGACGGTAGAGTAAAATGATAAAATCAAAATTATTAAATAATAAGTAAACGATAAAAGGAGAAGAAAATATTAAAGTAATGATATGATTATATCCAATCAGTCATTAATTAAATGATATGGTATAATAAAACTTAAATACTAATTTAAAAAAATATTATAGTTAAATTAATAATATAATATAACGAATAACAACTATCAAAACAAGATATAACTCAATCTTTATGTTTTTTCGTAGAATTTGAGAGTTAAAATCATTATCAAAGTTTCACATCGAAATGTTTATGACCAAAATTATAATTTTATATTGCACGCCCAAATAAGAACTTCATCTTGTGTTTTTTTTTAAAGTCTCAAAAGAAAAAGTTCACCAACCATCTAGTTGTTAAATAATTTTGGCTTTTTGGGGTCCATTTATGAGTATGGTCGTTCATACTTCCAATGTTTTTCTGTTTTAGTTTTATTCGGTACATAATTTATAAAAATAAAAAGATTTTTATATTTAGTTAATTTTAAATTAAAAACATATACAATATATTAAAACGCTTTTATTTGAAAATTTGAAGAGTTGTTAAATTTAAGAAAGAGACATTTTATTTGAAAATAAATTACGTAAAACGCAGTGATTACTATTTTGTTAAATGTAGAGGACAAAACTGTCGTAGTCACATGGAGACCTCCACCATATATATTTTATTTTTTATTTGAGCAACTAGTGGCTACCAAACTATTTGGGAATCCTACTTTTTTTCAGTGTAACATAGCATGATTAAACTTTTACTTACTTTAAAAAGTATTTTATAAAAAAAAAAATATGTTGGAAATCTAAACAAAAAATAAAATTGTGTTTGATAAATTACTTTATTACAATAATTTATATTTTTTCAACTTATTTATTTTAAATGTATCAAAATATCTTTTAATTTTATATATTTTAAATATTTACAGATGAAAAGTGGTCCGAAATAAAGAATAATACATACAAATTGAAACAGTAATAATTAATCATTTCGAGTTGCCATAGTTGAATTCGTGCAAAATATCAAAACGTCACCACAAACGTAAGGATTTCTCTTTGTTAATGCAAAAATATATTTTAATAGCTATTATATATATATATATATATATAAGATAGAGGAAGATAATCCTCAAAGAGAGACTCATATGGAAAAGTTAAAGTATGAGTCTTTATTTGAGACAGAGAAGGGAAAGGGAAGGATATTATATAGGCTATTTGCAACTTCACTTTTTTGTGGGATTATTTTGATTTGGATTTATAGACTATGTAATATACCAAATTCAGGTGAAAATGGTAGATATGTTTGGATTGGAATGCTTGGAGCTGAACTATGGTTTGGTTTTTACTGGTTCATCACTCAGTCTGTTCGTTGGAACAGAATTTATCGTCATACATTTCGAGATAGGCTCTTGATAAGGTATGTTGTTATGACCATCTCATCTAAAAGTTTAATTGTTAAATTGAGGTTTAGTGAATTCGTGATGATTCATATAGTTGATTCCGACTTGTTACGTAGTTGTTGTTGTTGTTGTTAGTTGAGCTGATTAGCATTTGTTTATTATGATGACATGAGTTGACTTTTAAATGATTCATGTAGCCGATCCCAACTTGTTTGGGACTGGGGCGTAATTGTTGTTTTTTTTATTGAGTTGAGCACTTGTTTGTAATGATGATATGAGATGAGTTTAAATGAACCAGTGATGATCTGATTCTTATACCTGATCTCGATTTGTTTGGGTTTGAGGCGTAGTTGTTGTTGTTTGTTGATTTTGAGTGCTTGCTTATGATGATGATATGAGTTGAGCTTAAATGAAGCTACGGGGCTCATATAGCCGATCCAGACTTGTTTGGGATTGAAGCATAGTTGTTGTTGTTGTTGTTGTTTACTGATCATCTGAGAACTCCTTTATGATGACGACATAGTTTGAGCTGTAATGAAGTAGTGAGTATTCATAGAGCCGATCCCAACTTATTTGTGCTTGAGGCGTACTAGTTGTTTGATTCATATAGTCGACCCCAACTTGTATTGGGACTAAGGTGTAGTTGTTGCTGTAGTTTATTGAGCAGAGAACTCGTTTATTTATTTAATTATATTTTCAACTTGCCCCTCATATAAAGGCCTGATTGTTTTATATGTCATCAAACATGTAAAAAAAGGTTTTTCGATTAAGAGTGCACGTGGAATTTGAATTCAGAACCAAATTGTCTGCTCTTAATTAAACATGTTGAATTGTGTGATCTTCTCGTCTAAACATTTGAACTGTTAGATATAACAGAATAACACTCGTTATTCATTTAACTACATTATCAACTCGTCTTTCATGGATCACGCACGCAAAAGAAAAAATTAAATGGGAATTTGAACTCAAAACATTGCCTGCTCTAGTGCCCAGTGGCGGACCCAGGATTTTCGTTCAGGGGGTTCGAAAAATAAAAGTATAAACGTGTAAATAAGCCAACAAAATAAAATTTCAAAAAAGTAGTAGCATATAGCTTATAGGTACAATTTTTAGGAATGGGAGTATGGGACCCTTGAATTTTTTGGGTTTAACACCACATTT
>JAJOOO010031639.1:0-22915 GCA_029582685.1 Solanum piurae
TGAAAATCTTTGATAGAACTCCTTGAATGAGAGGTTATTCAAGAATCAAGAGTTACCATACCTTCATTATTGAAGACCCATGAAATTGAAGAAGAAATTAGTTGAAAACCCATCTTCTAGCTTGAGCTTCATCAAGGTCTTCAATGGAGTTTTTTGAGAGAATCTATTTTTTGAGAGGGAAGGGTCAATTTGAAGAATGGGGTCTAATTCTAGGTTTTGGGATTTTAACCAACTTAAAATACCCTAAAATAGGTAGAATAACCATTTATAATAATTCCTCAAAGTACCCAAACTACCCCTCACATAGTTGGACCTTTTTAACAAGTCAAACTTGACTTTTATTTTCGTAGATTTCGTCGGGGATCAGGTTCGCGACGCGGAGGTGTCCCCATAATTTTTCTAGATATTAAATTACAAGACATTAGAGTCCGTGACGCAGACCAAACTTTTGGCCCTTGGTGGTAGTCCGCGACGCGGACATGTTCCTTCCATGGGCAACTTCAAGCTGCCTTGGCAGCTTGTTTGGCCAAGGGTTGGGGTCCTCCTCGGGGACCCTTAGGGTGGTCCCGGGGAGTCGTACCCGAGCGTTTTGACCCTAAAAAGATTTATTGAGACACTAGGGTCACCTCCACTGATTTTAGACTCCGAACAACATATAAAAACATGAACAACATACTAAAACACACCAACACGTAAAAGACTAGTTTCCGAACGTCTTGGTCGTCCCTTGTGTTTTACTTCCAAACTCTTTAAAACTGACTTAAAAGGCTATTCTCCATTATTTTAACAAGTTATTAATGTATAAAACCCATGTGAGGCTCTACTTTATCCTACTTTATTTTGAGGGTCTTTACAGAGTGCCTACATGAGAACCTCTCTAATCTAGAAGTATCAATTGGGATCTTAGGCCGGCAATCCAAGAAATAGAAGAATAAAAAAGTTCTTTCATAAAAATGTTGAGGAGGGGTATTTTAGAAAGTGTTTTAGTTGAAGGTGCTTCATTGGGAGGCCAAGGGCCAATGCGATGTCCCAATATATTTATGTTCCCTTCTATTCCTTCACTAGCATAAGGTGATACGTTCTCCTTGCCTCATTCCATGATTTTGGAGTCTTGTATTCCAAATGTGTCCTATGATTCCCTTGTCCCTTAGAGTTACTTTTGTTAACCTTGGTAGGGATTGGATGCATAATTATTAGACCTCAATTAGTTTTAGAGCCTGATAGGGTTATAATGGGTCATAGAAATCCTTTGAGGCTATGTATAGGGGGTAGTAATTGAGGCTTTTGTAATAAAGGGTCTCACTCCCAAAGGGGAGATCATGTGCTTGAGAAGCAACATTGATTGAGAGTCCCGATATCCTTATATTTTTCTTCTATTCCTATTCTAGCCTGAGACCAAGAGTTCCTTTTTGGGCTTGTTCTATATATAGGGGTCATGAGTGTTTTAGAAATTTTTATGATCTCCTATGTTTTGCATGTTTTTGAAAGATTCTTACTTTGTATAACAATTGATTTTTCATGATTTACCTGTTTCTCATGTTGTTGTGCATTCTAGAATGGTGATAGCATATTTGACCTCATGAGATGTGGCGATGAACATGCTTTGTTATGTTTTGATGAAAAGGCACTTGGGCTCCATGTTGATTGTGTTGAGCTTGCTTTTAATGAGAAAATGTAATTCTTCCTATGACGATGTGATTAATGATGTTTAGAAGTGTTGTGTAGTCTCACTCCTAAGGGGGAGATGGTATGCCTAGCTAATATTGTGGTTATGTGCTTATATGTCACCATGACTTCTTTTTATAATGCATATTCATGAAAACTTGTGTTTTGAAAGAAAATGAGTTTTATGTGAAATATTCCCTCATGTTGTGGTGCTTTGAGTAAGAGTTGCCTATTGTACTCCATGAGAAGAATAAATGTACATGTTTTAGTTAGGAGATGGTAGTTCCTCCTGGAACATGACATGTGATGAGAATCTCATGCATAAATAGATTTTCCAGATATAGTTCATTCTTCCTTGTATTGCATTGAACATGTTGAGTTGAAGTTGATGTTTCCTCCTTGAATAAGTGTTCATTTTGAATAATGTATTTTGAGTTATGCATTATTTTGATGTGTCATGCATGAAAAGGCCATTCTTCCCTTACCCTTAAACATAATTATGAAGGAAGTGTCTATGATGATAATGTTTTTGATTGTGTCATTACAAGGACAATTACACACGCACACACTCCATGCATAAACATGATTATGATGTATCAGTGGTGTTAATTGAAATGATAGTTCTCATATTCCCCTTTACACATTATTATGCATGAAATGTATAACTTGTCTAGGATGATGAGGATGTTATTGTGTTGATGGAAAGGCTAATTCTCATGAAAACACTATGAATGATAATGTGAAAGGTTTACTCACTTGTTGATGATTTTAAAGTGAAAGAACATTCTCACCTAATGAATCTTTGAGATATTATGATGAATGTTGGTTCTAGTGCCTAGTGCATTCTCTACTGAACATGAACCTAACCAAAGGGAAATAGTCTTAGCACCGAGCGGATATGAAAATAAGATGGAAGCTTTTATGCTAGAAAGTTCGGCTTCCCAATGGGTTCCTTTTGCGCTAGTTAGTTCGGGTTCCCAAAACATGTTATCTTATGAGATGGAAACCTTTTACATTAGAAAGTCCGAGTTTCTAGTAGCAATATCCTTATCCCATAACTATATGCCCACATAGGTCTTTAGCTAGTGGATCCACCTAAATACTATAAAGATAGTTCTACCCTAGGCAAGTAGGATACTCTCTTTTTAGTGTGGGGGTAGAACACTGGATTCCATGTAGCTAACATGGTCTATGTTGGTTAATGCTACTTTCCCTATATAATGAAATAATCAATGAGACATGAACTACACTATGACTTCTTGGTGAGTTTACTTAGTATGAGTGGGGGGGTATGGGATTCACTTCTACATTGCACAAGTAGACTTAGTAGAATGTCATGGGATGGTTCCTTTATGTTGATGATGAGATTTGAATGCATGCATGTGTATTGAATGGATAGTTGTTATGAATGACTTTCCTTATAATTCAAGTAATGTACATGACTAAAGTAGCTTCAAGGGAGTACTTAGTAGGGTTGGTATTATGGGATGCCAACCACACATTGCACAAGTGTTCCTTAAGGGTTACTAAGGCAATGACTTTGCTATGAAAAGAGTATGAATGTGATCTTGGCTTGTGTTGTACATTGTAAATGCATGTTAGTTATCATACATTGCACAAGTATTTCTTAGGGGTTGCATATGTGATGATTTCTTAATGCTGAGATGATCTTGGTATTTGACTTTGTATTAGTTTATGATTGGAGGCTATGTATTGAGAAGATTGGAATTTGTATTATGTTGATAATGGAGACTATGTTTGTTACTATAATGATATCTCTCATGTTATACTGAAATGTATGTTAGTTGTCTTATGGTTTGCATTCTTCAACTATTTCAAAGATGATGTTCAAAAATGGCATATTGCATAATTTCAAATGAAATGTCCCTTTTTATGCATGTTTTAATGATTTTTGTGCATGTCTTCCATACTTAGTACTCTTTGGGCTAACCCCATCTTTCTACATTTTCTATAAGTGTAGGCTTTGGAGATATTGGAATCGATCCTCCTAGCTAGGTTTATAGGAGATCAAGAAGAAGAAGATTGGTGAGTCCTCATTGTATTCGAGGGCTCAACCACATGTCTTTTATTATCTTTCTTTTATGTTTTAGACTTTGGTTGTAAGGGCTATGTCCCTAAGATTGTATTTCAAGAGTTTTATTCCGAGTATAATAGATGGTTTGAGACATAGTGTCATAGATTCTCTTTCATTTTTATAAAAGACTTCGGTTGTAAAGAAAAGTAATAAATTCTGCACTATTTTTCCTATGCCTTAATGTTCATGTATGCTAGGAGGCTTGTATGCGACCCTTCTGGGTCAATTACACTGTGTTACTTCTAGGGGGTAACCTCGAGTCGTGACAAACATGAACTACAACTATGACTTCTTAAGAGCTACCACTTAGTATGAGTGGGGGTATGGGACTCCATTTATGCATTGCACAAGTAGGCTTTAAGTGGGGTTGTGGTGAGGTTCTCTTATGCTATGAAGACTTATAAATTATGAATGTATGATATGTATTGTTGTTAAGATTGACTTTACTTGCTACAAGTTATGAATATGAATATTTCCTTGTATATGAGTATTGTCTATGAATGAGGTCAAGGTATGAAATGCATGATGTTGGTGACCTAAAAGTGGTACTTAGAATTAGGCAGGATTATGGGATCTTACCTATGCATTGCACAACTATAGCTTTGGGTTGCTTATGATATGGTGTGACTTATGTTTCTTCACAAATGTGCATGATGGCTTTTAAACTTGATAAATGCATGGTTTTAACAAAATGTCACTCTTGAGCCTGTTTTAAGGATTTTTATGCATGGCTTCCATACTTAGTACATTTTTGTGCTAACCAAATTCTCTACCTTTTTCTATAAGTGTAGGTCCCTGTCACGACCTGAGCCTAGACCTCGGATGCGACACAGCGTACAAGACTCCGATAAGTCTCATACAAGCCTCATAGCATGCCATTGCATAATATAACCGATATAGTGCGGAATTAAAACTCATTTAAATTCATACAATCAAAAAAGTTTTATTTAAAATAGCGGAAGTCTATTGTCTCACATGGCCATCTAAACAATATCTTGAAACAAAAGTAAGGTCACGGCCCTTTACAATAGAAATGACTAAAATGTGAATTACATGAAAGAAACAAACATCAAAAGTACTTGTCCTCGATCTATGAGGACATACCACTTAGCCTTGGAAGAATCTCAATCCAAGCCCTTGAACTAGAGAGAGCGCAACTCACTTTTCGGAACCTACACTTGTAGTAAAATGAGAGAAATATGGGTTAGCACACAAAAATGTACTAAGTATGATGACCATGCACACATATGTTTTAAAAAGGGACATTTTTTTTAAAGTAATGATGTACGCCAATTTGAGAAAAGTTCATGAACATAGACAAAAGAGGCATAAGATACAATTGTAACCAACACATAACTCATTTTATCAAATTAAAACATTATCAACATATAAGCCTTTTCATCACATTAGCCCTTCACCTCAAGCCATACCTTGTGCAATGTATGAATAGCGTCCCATACCACCATCCACACTAGGTACCACATTAAGGCCACAAAAAGTGAACTTACCATTCGTCCTTTCTATCTTTACACAATACGCATACATAAGAACATAATCATTTTAGAATACATGACAAGGAAGTAACTCATAATACAATCCAAGTAAAGCATGCATCATAATCATTTAAGCATTTAAGTCAACATTCTTCATTAGCTTCTTTTAAGCACATTCATTCATTAACATAAGAGATTAGAGAATCACACCCTAGCCTCTCAAAGCCTACTCGTGCAATGAATGGATAACATCACATACTACTACCCACACTTTGTAGAACCTCTCAAGTAACTAAGGTACGTATCTTACCTGATGGGAATAAGCATTAACCGACATAAACCATGAGAGCTAATCATAGAATCTGGTGTCATAAAGCTCCACACCGTAAAGAGGTGGTCTACTTGCCTAAGGTAGGACAGGTAAAATATAGCTTAGGTGGATCCACTAGATAGACCTATGCAGGCACATAGTTATGGGATAAGGAAGATGATCATTGAAACCCGACCTAAACATTGGGAGAGTTTCCATCTAACCAAATCCACTCGGTGCTTAGCCTCAATTCCCATAGAGTATTTCATTACTTTAACATTGTCACACATGAGAAGGTGCCATTGGCCTACCGACCCAAAGTACATTGATCAATACATGAAAGGGCGCCATAAGCCTACCGATTCAAGGATAATTAGTTAGGAATGCTCATTTGAATCCTCATGAAAGGGTGCCATAGTCTTACCTATTCAAGGTTCATCATTAACATTCATGGAAGGGTGCCATAAGCCTACCGATCCCAAAGTTCATTAACATCATTAATGGAAGGGTGCCATAAGACTATCGATCCCAAGGTTCATTATTAACATGTGTGGAAGGGTGCCATTAGCCTACCGATCCAAGATTCAACAATCAACAATACATTTATTTATACAAGAAAAGGATGCATAAGCCTAATTCGAGATATACAATACCATAAAGAACCCTTCACATTCCATCATCAACTTTAACATTCATAAGTATCAAATTGAGAAATAAACTTCCAATAATAACACAATTACATTCAAGACATGATCACATTTAACTTCATTAGATTCACATTCGTATATAAGACATCATGATAATACTTCAATTCCTCATGCTTTTCCCTTCAAGTCTATGCATCACAAATCACCAACACACCAATAATTTACTACAATTTAGGCATTGATCATGATGTAGTTCATTAACCTAAAGCAATTGAGACATATTCTATTTACATACTTTCACAATCAACAAACCCACTTCAAACAAGCACACTTTAGGAATTGAGAGAATTCATGGGTTCTTAGAGTATTCCATCATAAATCATCAATTAAACACTAATTAAATCATAATTTGTCATTAAACAACCTTTGAATATGTTTGAAGAAGGAACTCATGATTTAGAGTAAAACCCTAGGTTTTTCAGAACCTTGAAAACTTTGAAATTTACTTTTGAATGGACTCTAGGGGTGAAAGCTACCCTTAGATGAAGGATCACTATACCATTCTTGTGATTCCCCAAGAAATTTTAGGAAGAACACATTGAATCCACAACCCTAGCTCCCACTTCTTCTTCTTTGGGAACTTCTATAGAGAGAATTTTTGAGAGGGAAGAACTCTTTTGATTTGATTTCGGTTTTGGAGATTAAAGGAGTTAATGGAGTGTTTTAAGTTAAAACCATATATACTAGTGATATAAAACATTTAAAAACGACCCCACACATTAAATAAAATGAAAATAACTTAAAACTCCTCAACTTAGGCAGCCCCGTCAGGGACCACGCCCACTTGGACGGGTCATGAAGGGGACCATAGCTCGTGGTGGTTCCCGTGGTCCCTTAGGAAGTAGCCTCCTCAACTTGACATGCCACCCATGAGGCCAAGGCATTACCACGAGCCCTCCCACGATCCGTGGTCAAGACCACGAGTCATGGTGATGGTCGTGATCTTGAGGCAGTGGCTTGGCTTAGAAGCCTTGCCTCCCACGCACCCAAGTGGTCTTCACGACCACCTATACGGTCCGTCTAGGGCACCACGGCTCATGGTGGTTCCCTTAGTTTATGAGGTAGTAGCTCCCTCAACCTTGCACAATCCCACCAAGCTAACGCAACCCCATGAGCCTTCCCATGGCCCGTGGTCATTACCACGAGCCATGAAGTGGCTCGTGAAGGGGTGCCTTAGCTTTGCCCCTTTATAGGGCACACTGCCTTGCCAACCACAGGTGGCACCACGACTCTTGGTGGCCACCACGGGTCGTGAAGACACTCGTGGTCATGGTATGCAGTGGCTAGGCCTAGTTTGTAGGAAGCCTTGGCCCCTCACCATGTCCTTCACCCAAAACCCTTAGCCCTTGACCTTAACCCTAGACGTTAACCCTCACGTTTAGGCTCTATTTCAACCTACCATTTTCTGAGTCGTTACAGTCCTGGTTGTTGAGGTTGCTTCTCTTTGGTTGAAGGCTTGGATTGATTCTCTCCTTGCCTTGGTGAGTCCTCATGGTTCGAGGATAACAACTACTCTTTATAGTCTCCTTTCATATGTTCTACTTAAAGACATTATTGTAAAAAGGCTATGACCTTATTGATATTCTATTGTAGTAGATGGTTCATTGAGATAGTGTCTAGACTCTGATTTTTTATATTAATGGAAAGACTTTGATTGTAAAAGTTTTAAATTCCACATCATTTCTATTACTTATGTTTATGATTGTGCTAAGGTCTTGTATAAGACCCCTTCAGGGTCGAGTATGCCGTAATATATCTAGGGGGCTACCCCGCGGTCGTGACACGTAATCAACTCATATATCGTTATATAATAAGAGGAACATATCATACTTATGCTCAAAGCATACTTGTGTAATGCATGAATAAGATCCCGTAATCCCACCCATACTAAGTAAAGATTCTTGAGTAACTATAGTTCATATTTCAATTTCTTGTTCATACTATCATAATTGGGAATAAGCCTTAACTTACATAGACTATGTGAGCTTATCATGGTATACAATGTCTACCCCACATCAAAAAGGGGTTGTCCTACTTGCCTAAGGTAGAACAATACTCTTAGCTTAGGTGGATCCACTAGCTAAAGACCTATGAGGGCACATAGTTTATGGATTAAGGAGATTGCTTCTAGAAACCCAGACTCAACTATGGTAGAATGTTCCATCTCATGAGATACGTACTTTTGGGAACCCAGACTCAACTAGTATAGAAGGAACACATTTGGAAAGCCGGACTCAACTAGTGTAAAAGCTTCCATCTCATATTCAAATCCACTCGGTGCTAAGCGTTATTTCCCATGGATTACGTATTAAGTCTTGACTTAAGTTCATATTCATGGAAGAATGTCTTCACATTCAATCTAACATAATTCATACTATAGCTCATAGATTAAATAGGTGAGAATAGCCTTTCAACCCTAGAATCATCATATTGTGAGAAAACCTTTCACATTATATCATATTCATACATAGGTGGGTACATGAGGATAACCTTCCAACAACACAACAACTAGATCATAATCATATTCAGTTTACTCTCAAAGTGTTCATAAAGAATAGACATAATCTCATAGTTATACATAATTCTCATACTTTGTCCTTCAAGGACAATAGATCATATTCAATCAACACATCTAGAATTACTACATTAGACATGGATAATCATATGATTCAAATAGTTCAATTACTATAAGCATAATCCCATAGTACTATTTTTTCTACAATTCATCCACATCACAAGGTCATAAATTTGGAACATGGGGATTTCATGGATTCTTGGGAGATTTAATCATAAAACTATAATAAATCATCAATTCAATCATAATATAAAGTAATTAAATCAATAAAATAGTTTTCGAAAGGAATCCATAACTTGGAGTCAAACCCTAGCTTTTCTTTTGCGTTATTTCTATCTCTGAAATTGAATTTTGAAGGGAATCCATGGATGAATTCTATCCATAGATGAAGAGCTCCCATACCTTAGCTTTGAATTCCAATGAAATGGAGGAGAAAATCTTGCTCCTTCAACCCTAGATTCACCTTTCTTCTTCTTCTTCCTTGGAGTTCTAGAGAGAGAATTTTTGGAGAGAGTTTGGGTCTTTCTTTTGGGATTTTGAATTATGAGGAAGATGACTTAATTTAGGGACCTAAAAAACTTATATAGTTAGTCTAAATTAGTGTAAAACGACGTCACTTAATATTAACATAAAATGGAAAACCCCATAATGACCCCTAATTGTAACTGCCAAGAGGCAGCTTCAGACCTCACCCACGACCCCACGACCATGGCGCATGAGTGGACCCACGTGGCGTGCTGGTGAACCGTAGGTCAGGGTTCTTGAACCTATTTTCCTAGGCCTTGACCTAAGCCCCTCATCCATGAGGCGTGGCCTGACCCAGGAGGCGTGGGTGCCCTCCGTGGGTCACGACCCATGCAACTTCTAAGTGACTTCCTCAAGGACACATGGTTGGTCCTTGGGGTTTGTACCTTGACATTATAACACGAAACCCTATATTTTTGGGTACGGGGAGGTACGTTTATGACTCTAACCCTCATTTTAAGCTCTAGCTTAGCCTATTAGTTTCCAGAGTGTTACATTATCCTTCCCTTGGGAACATTCTTCCTCGTATGATGATCTAGACACCTTACGGAATTAATGACTCAAAATTAGCAGCCCAACATGCATGAAACATTAAAATAATGCACAATTCAAAGGAGGAAACATCAACTCCATCTCAAAACATAATCAATGCATTACAAGGAAGTAGGAACTGCATCAATGCATTACAAGGAAGTAGGAACTACATCTAATAACCCAATATGCATGCAACTCAATATTTCTCATATTCATAGGAGGAACTACCTTCTAGAACTAAATCATGCTCAACACAATATCATGGAGCCAATATACAATTACTCTAGAAATCATACTAAAGCATGTTCATCAACTATCTCATGAGGCGAAATAGGAAACTCATACTAAATGCACAACAACATGAGGAACATAAATCATGAAAATTCATTTTCTTACTAAACATGAATTTCACCAAGAATATTCATAACATAAGGAAATCATGAAAAAGCTCATATAACACACATGACTCTCAAAACACTAAAACTCAAGAGGAACTAATTACCTCAATCTTGAATAGGAGTAGAAGAAAAGAGATGAGGATATCAAGACCTCATATCGTCTTCAGCCTCCCAAGTAGCACCTTCAACTAAATGATTTCTCCATAACACCTTCACGGAAGCTAATTCCTTATTTCTCAATGTCTTGACTATTCGGTCTAGGATCTCTACCGGAACCTCTTCATAGAAAATACTTTCATCAACTCCCAACCCTTCTAAGGGAATAATGAATGTCGGATCTCCAATACACTTTTTAAGCATAGAAACATGAAATACCGGATGAACTGGAGCAAACTCATTAGGTAAATCCAACTTATCGGCAACCCTCCTAATACGTTGCAATATTTGATATGGGCCTACATACTGGGGACTAAGTTTCCATTTCTTGCCAAATCTCATCACACCCTTCATGGGTTAGATTTTCAAATAGACCCAATTATTAACTTCAAATTCTAGATTCCTTCTTCTCACATCTGCATAAGACTTTTGTCTACATTGTGCCGTTCTCAACCTTTCTCTTATGAGCCAAACTTTCTCAATAGATTCATAAAATAATATAGGACAATTAGAGCAATTTCACCTATATTAAACAAACAAGTCGGAGACCTGCATCTCATACCATACAAGGCTTCAAAGGGTTCCATACTGATACTTGAGTGATAACTATTACTGTATGCAAACTTTAGTAATTGCAAGTGGTCATCTCAATTACCCTTGAAATCTAACACACTCCCTCAACATATCTTCTAATGTTTGGATGGTACGCTCTGCTTGCCTGTCGGTTTGGGGATTAAAATTCGTGCTAAGCTTAACCTTGGTACCAAGCCCTTTTTGGAATGACTTCCAAACAGTGAAGTAAATTGAGTACCCCGATCTGAAATTATAGATAAAGGGACCCCATGCAACTTCACTTTCTCACTTATATTCAAATGAGAAACCTCGACAGGAATAGAGTGGCCTGATTTTTTCATCCGATCTATAATGACCCAACTAGAATCATGTGGATTTCGGGTGCGAGGAAATCCCACAATAAAGTCCATATTAACATCTTCCAACTTCCAAGTGGGAATTGTTATATCTTGGGATAAGCCTCCCGGCCTTTGATGCTCTACCTTAACTTGTTGACAATTAGGGCATTTGGCTACAAATCCAGCAATATCTCTCTTCATACCATTCCACCAATAGACTTCCCGTAAATCACGGTACATCTTGGTGGCTCCCGGATGAATAGAATATTGAGAACTATGAGCTTCCTCTAAAATTTGTTCCCTCAAACCATCAACATTCGGAACTCATAATCGACCTTGGTACCTAAGTACCCCGTCTCCTCCTTAGGTGAAAGCCTCAACAGACTTCTTGAGTACCGACTATTTCAACTCAACTAATAAAGGATCAAGATCTTTTTTAGACTTCACATCCATCACAAAGGACGTTTTGGACCCATTATGGACCATGACACCACCCTTGGTGTAGTCCACTAGTTGGACACCTAGTCGGGCCAATCTATGCACCTCACGAACCAATTCTTTCTTTTCATCCTCTACACGAGCCACACTACCCA
This sequence comes from Solanum piurae, assembly GCA_029582685.1. Taxonomy (NCBI): domain Eukaryota; kingdom Viridiplantae; phylum Streptophyta; class Magnoliopsida; order Solanales; family Solanaceae; genus Solanum; species Solanum piurae. Next base: position 11,963 of record JAJOOO010031639.1, read on the forward strand.
TGAACAATCTACCAAGTGCATCTGCTACAACATTAGCTTTGCCGGGGTGGTAAAGGACACTCATATCATAATCCTTCAAAATTTCTAACCACCTTCGTTGACGAAGATTCAAGTTCTTTTGACTAAATACATATTGAAGACTTTTGTTATCGGTGAAAACATCCACATGGACCCCATACAAGTAGTGTCTCCATATTTTCAAGGCAAATACGATTGCCGCTATTTCAAGATCATGGGTAGGATAATTCTTCTCATGTACTTTAAGTTGTCATGAAGCATAGGGAATCAATTTACCATTTTGCATGAGGACACATCCCAACCCCACTCTAGAGGCGTCACAATATACAACAAAACCATATGTACCTTTCGCTAAGCTTAACATCGGAGTGGATGTAAGTCTATTTTTCAATTCTTTGAAGATTTTCTCACATGCCTCCGACCACTCAAATGTAGCTTTATTTTGAGTCAAAGCCGTCAACGGAGAAGCAATGGAGGAAAGCCCCTAAAAAACCCTCATATAGTAATCTGCCAAACCCAAAAAGCTTCTAATGTCGGAATGAGTTAGAGGTCTAGGCAAACTTTTTACCGCATCTATATTCTTAGGATCTACCTCAATACCATTGCTTGACACAATATGACCAAGGAAATCTATGGACCTGAGCAAAAAATCACACTTTCTAAACATTGCAAAAAGTTGTTGGTCCTTAAGAACTTGCAACACAATTCTCAATTCGTTCAAATGATCATTCTTACTCATTGAGTAGATCAAAATATCATCGATAAACATGATCACAAACATGTCTAGGTATTGCCTAAAAACTCTATTCATCAAATCCATAACTGTTGCCAGAGCATTTGTCAACACAAATGACATAACCACTAACTCATAGTGACCAGACCGGGTTCTAAATGACGTCTTTGGAATATCAACCCCTCTCACCCTCAATTGGTGATAACCCGAACAAGGATCATTCTTCAAAAAATAGCTAGCCCCTTAAAGTTGGTCAAACAAGTCATCTATCCTTGGAAGAGGATATTTATTCTTCATGGTCACTTTTTTCAATTGACGATAAGATGCACACTCTAAGAGACCCATCATTTTTTCTAACAAACAACGATGGAGCACCCCTTGGAGTGATACTTGATCACATGAAACCCTTAACTAACAAATCTTTTAGTTTGTCTTTCAACTCTTTTAACTCCCCTGAAGCCATTCTATAAGGGGGAATGGAGATAGGTTGTGTATCTGGTAAAAGGTCAATACCAAAATTTATTTCCCGCTCGAGAGGAATACCGAGCAAATCATCAGGAAAAACTTCCAGAAACTCATTCAATACCGGAACTGATTCTAGAGAAGGGGTTTCAGACTCAACATCCATCACCCTAACAAGATGGTAAATACACCCATTGGAGATAATTTTCCTAGCCTTAAGACAAGAGACAAATTGACTTCTAGGGATAGAAATTCCCCCCTTCCACTCTAAGATAGGCTCGTTTGGAAATTGGAATCTAACCACCCGAGTCCTAATATCGATAGAGGCATGACATACACACAACCAATCCATACCCAAAATGTCATCAAAGTCTAACATATGTAATTCTACCAAATCCACCAAAGTAACTATATGGGACAAGGAAATTGGACAACTTCTATAGACTCTTTTAGTCACCACCGAGTCACTAACTGGAGTAGAGACTGAAAAAGGTTGTACTAACACTTCGGGGAGTATTTACAACTTCATGGATACAAAAGGTGTCACAAAGGAAAAAGTAGCATCGGGATCTAACAAGGCATATACATCAATAGAAAATACTTTTAACATACTGGTCACCACATCCGGAAAGCTCTCTTGGTCAACTTGGGGCTGAAGAGCATAAAAACTGTTTTTCTTTTGAGAATTGGCGTTTGAACCGCTTGGAGGAGCTTGTTTATCTTCCCTTACCTTAACCTTGACCATCAGACAATCTCTAATCTTGTGGCCATCCTTCCGAAAACTAAAAAACCCATCAGTACCAACAAGGCACTTGCCATCATGCTTCCTACCACATTTTGCACATTATGCCTAGCAACAGAAGAACCACCGCTATTACCTCTTTGAGGTTTAGGGTTGGAAAACCTATCCTTGTTTACGCTTGGAGCACTAGAAGAGCCTTGGTTGGATAACTTTTGTTTGAACCTTGGTCGACCTTGTCCATCGAATCTAGCTTTGAAGAAGTTGCCATCACGGGTTTTAGCTCTTTTCATCTCTCTATTCTTTTACTTGAGTTTTGACTCCTCAATTTCTTGAGCCCACACCCTAAGCCTTGAGATATCCATTTCATGATGGAGCATTGCCGTACGACATTCTTCTTCAACCAAGTCAGACACACCCGTCAATAAGCTACTCATCTCATCCCTCAGATTCGCCACCATATTCGGAGCATACTTGGACAATTGAGTGAATTTTAGGTCATACTCTTTCATGCTCATACTTCTTTGACAAATGTTAATGAATTCTTCCACCTTAGCCTCCCTCAAGTCTCAGGGAAAGAATCTATCAAGAAATGCCAATTTGAATGTTTCTCATCCAATCGAGCCCGCTCCTACGGGTGTTCCCCTCTTCCATAAATAATACCATACTTGAGCAGCATCCTTTAGTTGGTAGGCGGCGAACTCTGCCTTCTCTTCCGAAGTCACCTCGATAATATCAAGAACTTTATAAACTTCATCGATATACCTTTGAGGATCCTTTTCAACTATAGATCCATGAAATTTTGAAGGGTTCATTCTAGAAAAATCCCTAACCCTTGAAACAGCCGAATTCACATTAGGATTCACCGGAGTTACAACTTCTCTATTGGCTTGAGCCGTCACAACTTGAGCCAACATTTGGATAGTATACCTAAACTCCGCATGGGTAACATTCTCAACCATGGGATCAACTAGAGCTTGATTATCTTGAAGAGAAGCTCATTGATTCACATTCTCATCTTGCACCCTTCTACCGTTAGCCCTTCGTGTATTTATTTCCTGAAGACACAAAAGAACGATTAGGAGAGGGACTTTTATAGAGTTAAACTCTAAGACACCACTTAAGAGTAATGAAAGAAGTGAAATTTTCTAAACATCTTATAGCCTATCATTCATAAGTGTGGCGCGCTTCACACTCATGAACAAGACTCTACTAGACATGGATTATAAGACATCATCCTAGAATCATTCTAAACCTTGTTCTCTATTTACCAAGTTTGTCACGACCCAAGGGTACCCCCTTGACGTAAAAAGGCACATAGAACCCCGAAAGGCACCATGTAAGACACTTAGCATATCATAACATAAGCCATAGAACAATAATAGTAAAAATGCATTTCAAGTCGAAAAAGCTTTATAAAGGAAAGAGGAAGTCTGGACTTGTCTCAATTAGCCGTCTACTATAATAGTCGAATCAAATAGGGTCACAGCCCATACACCAAAATCTGAAATTCAAATACAAAATGAAACTACTAATGAAGATATCCATCCTCGAACATTAGAACTCATTCACAAGGAAGGATAAATGAGTAAATCCAAACTCTAGCACCAATGGGGACCACCTTGAGAACCAGACCCTACACTTGGGGAAAATGTAGGCATATATCGGTTAGTACAAAAATGCACTAAGTATGATAGCCATGCATAAATTCATGATAACATGCTAAAGTATAATGAACACATATATCATCATATCATAAGAGGAACATATCATACTTACCGTCAAAGCATACTCGTGCAATGCATGAATAAGATCCCATAATCCCACCCATACTAAGTAAAGCTTGTTGAGTAACTATAGTTCATAATTGAACTTCTTGTTCGTACTATCATAATAGGGAATGCAGTGTCTTCCCCACATCGAAAATGGGCTGTCCTACTTGCCTAAGGTATAACCATACTCTTAGCTTCGGTGGATCCACTAGCTAAAGACCTATGAGGGCACCTAGTTTATGGGATAAGGAGATTACTTCTAGAAACCCAGACTCAACTATGGAACAAGGTTTCCATCTCATGAGATTTATACTATTGGGAACCCATACTCAACTAGTGTAGAAAAAACCCATTGGGAAAGCCGGACTCAACTAGAGTAAAAGCTTCCATCTCATATTCATATCCACTCGGTGCTATGCATTAATTCCCATGGATTACATATTAAGTCTTGACTTACGTTCATATTCATGGAAAAATGTCTAGACACTCATTCCGACATAATTCATACTATAGATCATAGATTCAATAGGTGAGAATAGTCTTTCAGCCCTAGAATCATCATATTGTGATAAAACCTTTCACATCATATCATATTCATACATAGGTGTGTATATGAGGATAACCTTCCAACAACACAACAACTAGATCATAATTATATTCACTTTACTCTCAAAGTGTTCATAAAGCATAGAAAAAATCTCATTATAAAACTATAATAAATCATGGATTCTTGGGAGATTTCATCATAAAACTATAATAAATAATCAATCCAATCATAATATAAAGTAATTAAATCAATAAAACCGTTTTTGAGAGGAATCCATGACTTGTAGTCAAACCCTAGAATTCTTTTTTGGGAATTTCTATCTTTGAAATTGAGTTTTGAAGGGACTCCATGGATGAATTATATCCATGGATCAAGAGATACCATACCTTATCTTTGAATTCCAATGAAATTTATGAGAAAAGCTTGCTCCTTCAACCCTAGTTTGACCTTTCTTCTTCTTCTTCTTTGGAGTTGTAGCAATAGAATTTTTGGAGAGGGTTTGGGTCTTTCTTTTGGGATTTCGAATTATGAGGAAGATGACTTAATTTAGGGACTTAAAAAACGTTATATAGTTAGTCTAATTTAGTGTAAAACTATGTCACTTAATATTAACTTAAAATAAAAAACCCCATAATTCCCTTTAAGTGTAACTGCCAAAAGGCAGTTTCACGCCTCACCTACTACACCACGACCACGGCCCATGGGTGGACCTACGTTGCGTGCTGGTGAACCGTGGGTCAACATTCTTGAACCTATTTTCATAGGTCTTGACCTACGCCCCTCACCCACGTGGTGTGGCTGCCCTCCGTGGGTTACTACCCAGACAACTTCTAAGTGACTTTCTCAAGGAACCATGGATGTTCTTGGGGTTTGTACCTTGACGTTCTAACACGAAACCTTATATTTTTAGGCATGGGGAGGTACATTTATGATTCTAACCCTCATGTTAAGCTCTAGCTTAGCCTACTAGTTTCCAGAGTGTTACATGAAGCCTTTGTCGCCATCTGCACCATCGCACCCGCCAAGTCCTCAAGATCATCATAAACAGTACCATCACGGGTCCCAAGCTCCTCATTATCTATCTCGGGAGTGTCTGACTCATCCTCTGCATCAGATGCAACAACATCTCCAGTAATGGTGGTCGAAGGGATCTCGAGAGCAACTGGTGTCTCTGAACTAGGATACGTAGGAATATAAACTCCACCCTACAACATAAAAATATATGTGGATTTGATCTCATCCACATCCCGCCTCAATCCTGCAACATAAGCCTTCAAGCCTGTCACATCCTCTTACTAGCGACCTCCCTTCTCACATGCCTCCACATGCACGGTGAGGGCGTCAAATGCCAACTTACAAGCTATAATTATTTCACTCTACTCTCTCAGGTCATCTTGGATAGGGCGGGGCAACGACAATGGCCCGCTCAATCAATCTCAGGACAACTGCCTCAACTCAAGAGGCATGCACATCGGCCGAATGGGCTAGGTGGCTCATTTTATACAACATGACTTTTGACAATGGGGTACAGGAGACAACACAAGTAGTAGCAGTAGTAGGAGCACAAGATCTAGGTGAACCTTGATGTAATTCTCAAAAGGAATCACAATTATAATGCAGAAATTGAATGACAAGAAGTAAAGATAAATAGATAGACACAGAGAGGAAACAAAAAGTAACCAAAATATATATTAAACTCTAAGACCTCAATTCATTAATCCAACTATAGCACCTAACTCTTACAAAGACCACAAGGGAAAGGAATTCACCTTGCAACCCTCATTTTTTAAGCAACAATCAACCAAAATCTTTACCAAGCTCTCAACACTCATACATGAGTTTTCAATGTTCAATATTTAAAATAGTCTACCCAATGAATCGAAACTACCTCTTTATAGTTTTACGCATTGATTACCAAAAAAGGGTCCTAAAGTGACCCAGAATGACCAAAGGGCAAGCCAATTTGGGCTCGCCTAACGCACTTGGCGATCCACCAATTGGTCAGCGATGCATTCTACTCCTAGCTAGGTCTAGAACTTTGGGCAAACTGGGTTCATCGCCTAAGCCCTTAGGGACAGTGTTGACCAGTTTCTTTCGTTCATTCCCCAAGCGATCTTTCATGCATGTGAACTTCTCCTTGCCATCAATACAGGTTCAAGAGCCTCCATCCTTATGAGAAATTCTTAAATAAATTGGTGTTCCTAAGCTTGGCTATGAGCGAAAGGTCTTGAGTCAATCTGAATTGCATCATTCTACCCTTCTTGAAAAGTATTCGTCCTTGAATCCACACCTTGCAAAACCATTGGGAAAGCAAATAATAACAAGATCCGCATGCCATGAGGGTTAGCATTAGCAGTAATTATTTTATCACCATGCCAAGGATGCACAAATTAACTTATAACCAAGCATAAAAAAGATCAACAAAAGGGTTTCTAACCCATCAAAACAAAACATAGTTGGCTACTTAAGAAACTTTGACAAAGGGGTAGAGTGAAGGAACCAATACACTTAAGCAACCACACATGTAAACCCTCATTAGTTCCACATTCCAACAAGCACAATTCCACCTTTAAGTCAAGTAGCACATGAACACTCTCATATCTAAGTGCAAAGGCATAAGCAAAGTTGACCCAACTTAAGACTCCATCTAATGCACTAGATAAATTCAAGAATGTAATTATTCCCAATTCATGAGCGGGTTCAAGTACAAAAGTATTCCCCAACCAAATTGGAAAACATACCTCATTCAAGCACATAGGATCAAGTAGTAACACCAAGTAAGAATCATATGAAGTAAGGACGGTGTTACTACCATACTCAGCACACTTAAAACCAACACCGGGGTCAAATGGAAATGGCTTACATAGCATTGAGTCAAGGAGACTCTCATTTTCCCTATTGATACCACTACTAACATAACATATGCCACCCATACAAGTATGAGTATCATCATATGCAAGTAGATAATATTGAGTCCTCAAGTCCAAAACTTGCAAAACCATGTAGACTACAAGCCAAAAACATATCCTCATAGGATGAGGCTTAGTATAATGGTTAACATTAAAAATATTGATCTGAGGTGATTCAAACTCAACAAACAACCAAACATCCTCTATTACCATGGCTATTAAGCCCATAGATGGAGTACAAGGACATTGGCTATTCTTCTCATCAAAAGGATAATACCACCGCATAGTGTACACCTCTACAAGTTAAAATACTCTCAAACCTTCACCAGGATCAAAATGATAAAAGGTCCACATAACTAGATAATACAAACAAGTATAAACATCAATGATATCCCGAACCACATGCAATGCACCTTTAATCAAACTAGGGGACTCATCATATGCAAAGATATAGTAAATGAAGGTACAAACTTCAAATTCTCTTGCGAAATGACTCCTACCCCCATAAGATGCACAATCAACAACATCATGCTCAAATCAAGAATAACGAAAGGGGTTTAGGAAACTACCCTTCCCCATACACAATTTAGGCTCCTCAAGTGGATTGTAAACCCTCAAGAAAGACTTTCCATCATAGGGAAAGGTATAAAAAATTTCACCTAAATTATGCCCGCCATTTCGACCCATCATCCACACACAAATACAATTATTCAGCTTACTACCAGGGTCAAATGGAAAGGAAATCCATGAACTTGGATCAAGTGCACCTCATTTTATCATATTGGCACTCTTACCTTCCCAAATCATACTCCACTCAATAGCGTGAGCATCATGATATGCAAACAAGTAATCGAGAAAGGTGTTTCCTAAATACACTTCAGTCAAGGGGTTCCTAACATTTTTCCTCCACTCTAGCTGCTAGAGGATCATAACTCATACGAAGCATTAAAACAGAAAAGGACGGAGTAACAGTTAACATATAGGAAATCCCTTTCAACTTAACACTACCCTTCAAAATAAATGTACTATCATCTTCATAGAAGGGATTTCAATCTTTAGGAAGTATGTCATTGCACCAGATTGTATTCTCAAACAATTAAAGAACAATTGTGAGATTTCCACCTCTGGAAAAGGGTGTCATCACACCATAGTGTATTCTCAAAGAACTTAACAACATTTTCATAAAAAAAAATGCCACATTGGAAGCATCGTCACATTTATGGCATGGAGACAAATGATCCATCTTGGAAAATACATAATAACTATTGATCTTATCAATCATATAATCTAATCTAGGGATAGGATGACGATACCTTATGATAATTTTGTTAATGGACCAACAATCAACACGCATGTGCCATGTTCCATCTTTCTTTGACACCAATAAAACTGGAGCAGTGCATGGACTTGTACTTTCCTTCACATAGCTCTTGTTGAGGAGTTCCTCAAATTGCCTTTGTAGCTCTTTCATATCTTCTGGATTACTTCAATAAGCCAGTTTGTTTGATCATTTTGAGCCCAGCACGAAGTAAATTTGGTGCTAAATACCCCGGAGAGGGGGCACTCAACTTGGCAGTCCCATTAAAAGAGCATCATTAGAATTTTGCAAAACAAGGGATATAGAATAGGGAAGATAAGAATCGGATGGGTTAGCTTGCAACACCTGATCCCTATAAGGGATAAGTGTCAATGAACTTTTGACCTCCACGTCCTCCCTTATCTCTTTATGCTCAGCCAACAATACTTGTGGTTTTCCTTTCAACTTCCTTATTTCTTCTTCTTTGTGGCCTTCGACCTCCACATGTCCCTCCTCTTTCTTCCTGTTATCCCTCAACCCATTCATCTTTTAATACATTTCCTTGACTTGAGATGGTTATATATGATGAAGGACAAACTTACATCCATTCAATACAAGTGAATAGGTGTTGGTTCTCCCATCATGTTATGTCAAATGACCATATTGCAAAGGTCTACCGAGTACTACATGACAAGCTTGCATTGGGATCATATCACATAGGACCGCATCTTGGTATTTCCAAATTTGGAACTTGATCAACACTTGTCTATGCACCCTCAATTCCTCACACTCACTCAACCATTGAAGTTTATAACGCTTAGCAAGCTTAGTGGTAGAAAACTTTAAGAAATCCACTAAAGCGGTGCTAGCAATGTTTGCACAGCTTCCACAATCGATTATCAAGGAACATACATTACCCTGGATGAGGCACTTGGAATACAAAATATTCTCTCTTTGAGTTTTGTTACACATGTTCTTGCTAGTCATAGTTCGACTTACCACATACGTTTGTATGGTGAACTCTCCTTCTTTTGTCCTAGCCTCATCTTTTGTGGAGTTCCTCATCAAACAATTGGGCAGATCGACTTTTCTACCCTTACACGGGTCTTGTTCCTCATCTTCAACACCTCTTGGGGTTTCCCCTTTACAACTTTTGTCTTGATTGGTCGGTGTTGGGTTGAACACTTGATGGGAAGTTTCGGGTGATAGTAGGATTAAATTGATCCTCCATCATGGACAAACTATCTTGCAAATTGGCTATAGTTCCTTCCACCCATCCTGTAACGACCCAAAAAATGAACTAGGTAAGCTAGAGCCTCTCATGTGTGTTGTTGATTGGTTATGTGGATTTTAGTGGTTAAAGTCAGTGTGTAATGTTAGTTTAGTGTATTTGGAAGTCAAACGTCAAGAGATGTCCATGACATTCGGAGACTAGCCTAGTGTTGGTGCTTATGTGTGCTTGATGTGTTGTCATAGTTTTGGAATGTTGTTTGTTGTGTTGTTTGAAGTTTAGGTTAGTGGGAGTGAACCTAGTACCTAGGTGGGTTGGTATAGGGTCATGACGTCCTGGTACGACTCCCCAAGGACCAACCAAAGGGTCCTTGGAGAGGACCCAAACCTTGGCATGAAGACTACCAAAGGCAGTGTGGTTGACGCTAGGGATTGATGCCCCGTCAATCGAGTGACGGTCCGTCAATAGGGGGCGTAGCTCCACACTTAGACTGGGGAGCTAAGTCCCCCTTTGAGCAGCTGCAGTCCCAAACAACGGCCACCAGGATGGTCCGTCAATGGTGGGTCGTCAATGGGCACTGTAAAAGCTGTCCAAACCGGCCAAGACAAAGGTGGGTTGGTAAATTCCCCCCTTGGATAATTATATGTATGGGTGTTTATTTTAAGTTTTTTTTAGTATTTTAAGGGTATTAAATCATTTAAATAAAGGTTTTAACTTCATTCTTCAAATTAGAATTTCCAAAATCATTCTCTCTCTAAAGTTCTCTCAAGTTCAAGGAAGAAGAAGGTGGAGAGCTAGGGTTTCAAATTGAGGGTTCCTTCCACCAAATTTTGTTGGGATTTCATCGATTGAGGTATGGTGTCTCTTCATCTAGGAATCATCTCCATCCTAGAGTCAATTTCAAAGAATTTTACAATGTTTTCAAAAAGTGACTAAAAGCTTGTTTTTGAATTCTATCAAGGGTTCTTGCATGAAAATGATTTGAAATGTTTGGGTATGGATTAATTGATGTTGGTTTGTGGTTTTTGAATGAAATACTCCATGAACCCTTGTCTCCTACAAAACCCTAAAATTTGCTATGAAGTGGGTGTATTCCTATAATTTCAAAGTTGATGGAACTTTGTGTAAAGTGAATTGTATTGATATATCTTGTGTTGTTTAATGTTTATTTATGATTAATTGTTGATAATGGATGAATTAAGGGTGGTAAGACTTATGGGTGAAGTATTGGTGACTGCTTGGATT
>JAJOOO010031640.1:0-18384 GCA_029582685.1 Solanum piurae
TCAAATTCTAAGAGAACAAGGGACGGAAAGATGCTAGCCCCAAGGGCTTTAGTCTAATAGTAACAGTGCAGCCTGTGATGTGTGGGTTAGGTGCATGCCACAGGTCAAACCTTGCGGCAGACAAAAGAGAAAATCCTAATATTTGAATGGAGAATGGTAGAGGGCAGCCCATTATCACCATGTATTGAACCGTTCGCCACTAGTCCTGGGGGATTTCTTGGTAATCATAAAGAAGGGGAGGAAAGATACTACGCTTTAAAGGCATACTTTATCTAAACTAAACCTTCAAGCAACATCACCTGTCTAAAAGAGAGAAGAAGAATTTTTTGCAATATCATCCCAGTATTTACTGAAACTAACAAGAAACACGGCCATTGCTTGCCAGCAGACTAAACAGAGATAACCCATCTGAATTATGTTGTAAGTAGTCAAAAATGAAACTATTAACTAGAACTTTCTCCCCTTTCACCATAAGAACTATCTTTGAACTTTATTTGTGTGGTCTTTTTCCCTCAAAAGGAGGTCCCTAGTTCTAACTCTTAGAAGAGTTCTTTTTAATCACTTAACCCTTAGACGATTCTATCTAATGACTTTTCAAGGAAAGCAGAAGCATATTATTTCTCTGTTCAAATAGCCATAGATTAGCTCAAGTTTTGCAATAATGAACCGGAGCAGAGATTAGAATGAACCCAAAGAAACAAAATTAAAGGAAAGATTATAAACATAATTTAGTTATCTCATGGAAAAATCTCTTGTAAGGCACTTAATAGGGTATTAGAAGACCGGATATGGTACTCAGAGTGCAAAATCTGTCATTACCTGCATTCCAGAAATTCTAGGAGTCCAACTCTGCGCTTCAGGACCTCCTTAAACTTGATTCTTTCTACTGGGCCAACTTCACGAGCTTTAAGTCCAACAGATACTGCTGCTACCCCGCCATTTTCAGTATTCATAACTATCAACGACGACTCAAGCTTCTCTCTTGTTTTGAAGTCATGTCTACCCTCTCCATCTTGATGACTTAAAAAAAAATCTTGCCCATGCACCAGAACGTCCCAATCCACATCCCCCTCATAGGCCATATCCCCGTGCCTACGCTTTTTCGTCTTGCGTGAAGCACGTTGACCTGAAAAGACTCTCTGCTCTTTTTCTTCAGCTGCCAGCTTAGACTCAGTCTCTTCAGCAACACTTTCATCACATTCTGGTGTAATTGATGGAGAAGATGTGCCATCAAGCTCATCATCTCCAGAAACAAAGACACGACTTTGATGATGTGAACCTTCACAATTCTCATCAGCCAGTTCACTCTGATGGAAAACCGAACTGCATTTGCGCAATGAGGTAGCAGCATTATCAATAGTCATTTGTTTGGAAGAACCATATAAGTCATCACTATTCTCCATGATTTGGTCCTCCTGCTTCATCTGGCTGGCATTAACTTGCTGACTCCTTCCTATAGACACTGGAGATGACCCACCCACAAACACTTGACCATCCTCCTTTGGCAAAGAAACTGGAGCACAAGCTTGCTCATAAACAGAATCAACAGAAATTCGCTGCTGATCATCAAAGTCACTTGAACACTTCTCTGCTGCAATAAAATCAGGCGTCAAACGAACTTGAGCATACCCAGAACCTTCCATGTCTGTGTTCTCCTTGGCTGCAGTTGAACCTTCCAACCGGGAAGTGGACGAAATCAAAGTTCGACTAAACACATTTCCAATGCTTCCTTGAGATGTATGATCAAGTTTGTTCAATAACTGAACACTTCTACAAGAACCTGAATCATCTGCTCGATTTGAAGAGCACGTTTGATCATCTACATGAGTTTCTCGGCTGCTTAAAATTGCATTTGAGTTCACATCCATATCAGCATTGAATTTGGTTTTTATCATGGGATGCTCAAGCATCTCAACATTCTCAGGAGTAATGGTATCTGCAGACGAAACATCACGACCTGTTGCCATTGGACGATCACTAAAACCATCCTTGGAAGCAGACTGTTCATGAAAAGTAGAACAGTTCTTTATGACATCCTCATCATGAAGATCTTTGCAATTTCCACCCACAATATTATTTGTTGTGGCAGTTCTCTCCTCACTAAGTTTACTGTGACATTTGACCTCACCATCTAGGACACCTGCGATCTTATTAAAACATGCTGGTACATTTAATTGAGATCCTTCAATGGAAGATGCATCATCTATGGCGATACTTGATTTCAACAACTCAACATTGTTCAATGCAGACAAAGAAAGCTCTGGCCTTGAATCAGATTGTGATTGAATGAATTGCACAAATTCTTTATTTTCAGACAGGTGCATATCGACTGAACCTCCATCAAGTACCACATGCACATCCTCATTGGATTCAGGAATTTCTTCAACCAATTTCTGGCACATATCTGTGGATATGGAAGGAAAGATTTCGGTTGCAGTAGGGCTAGAGTTCAAAACATCACATAAAACTTCACTTTCCTTCCCTCTTTTCAACTGCAAAGAGTTGTGTGATTTCTTAATAAAACCAGATTGTGCTTTCTTCAGAAAAGCGGATAGTGAATCTTCTAGAATTCCATCCATGCAATTCGGAGACCTTTTTCCACTCTCTTTATCATTTTGCAAGGACATATCCCCAGATATCTCCACTTTCTTCAGCTCCGAAGAAACCTTTGGTCTCTTACCTTTTCTCTTATTCCCTTTCTCGAAACCCATATCAATTATCCCTTCAGATAGACATTCAACATCTGACAGACCCTTTTCCACAATTTTTGCCGCTACCTTCACAGACCCATCTGGAGATTCCCCAGTTAACTTACTGGCATTGCTACTTGAACTTTTCCCAATTGTTGACACAGATCCAATATCCTTCTTCGGACCCCTCAATTTCTTCCTAAAACTAGCTAATGTATCATCCATGTCAACCAAATCTTCATCCTTAACCACCGTTTTCTGAACCACATCCTTACTACCACCTAAATCCACCTTCGCTTTCTTCAAGTGTTTTTTGCTTTTTAGCTTCAACAAAGACCCAATAGGCTCATCATCTCCTGAATCAAACTTCATCTCAATCCGCTTCTTAGTTCCTCTCTCCAACCCTAACTTAACATTCTCTTCTTCCCCCATATCTAGCAAACCCTTATTAGGGTTATCAATTTATACTTGCACCTCTTCCCTCCACATATAACATACAACCTTTCCAAACACTAAATCAGCAAAACAAATCCAAATTTCACAAATCTTTAGGGTATCAGTAAGCTTACACTTCCTCCCTCCACATATAACCCTAGCAAAAAATCCTTCTCACATACAACACACAACATACAACCCTTCCAGATTACTGAATCATCCAAACAAATCCCAATTTCATAAACACAACAACAACATTCATATCCTAAAACACAAATCTTCTCCCTTTGAACCAATGCAAACAATTCCACAATACTATTTCAGTTTCCACTAACTAAAAAAACATCCAATTATGCTAAACTCAACACTTTCCACACCTGTAAATCGTTAACAACACAAAACAGCTCAAAATTGAGAACAAAAAGTAACAAAATTACCAGAAAACTAGGGTTTTTTTCAAAGGATCGGACCTGAATGTTGAAGCTGTTGTTCCTTAGGTCGCGTGAGTGAAATCTTCTAAGAGAGAGAGTGGAGAAAAAGGGGGGGCTGCGCACGTTAGCATCACCGGCTGAAGGAAGACACTATTCCTACTGTCTCAATGAAACGTTTGATGTATGATATATAAAATGTATATGGGCGATATGTTTTTGGGGGATTTTATATTTATACACAAAAGAGGGTTAAATGTTTTTGGTGTGAATAACCCTTGTTTTATTTGGAGTTGGTAAGTAAATGACAAAAAGTAATTATGAAAATAAGATTCCATTTCATGTGTAACGTAAACTGTTTGTTGGGCGATACATTCAAAGTAATGTGGCGTGTTGTATTCAAATGTAACGTGGCATGTTATGAGACTGTTAAGATCAATCAATATATGATTTTGATTTTTAATGGTTGTATGTATGTTCTGATTTGTACAATAATAAGGTTAATTGTGAGTTTGTCAATTTTTTATGTTACGATTATGTTTTTGATGTTGCGTTTGTACGAACCTGAAAGTGATTAGTTAGGTTGAAATTCACTTAAATGTAATGTGGCATATTATTGAATTGTTAAGATTAGTCAATATCGATTTTTATTCTTAGTGATTGTATGGATGTCTGGATTTGTTTAATAATAAGGTTAGTTTTGAGTTTACCGTATTTTTATGTCGCGATAATGTCATTTAGTATCGTGATTGTATAAATCTAAATGCGATCAGTTAGGTTGACATTATTGATCTCTTAAATGTAACGTGACATGTTATTGGATTGTTAAGATTAATTAATAACTATTTTAATCTTTGGTGACCGTAGGATGTCTTGATTTGTAGAATAATAAGGTTAATATATGAGTTTATCGATCTTTCATGTCATAATAATGTCATTTGATGTCATGTGTGTACAAAATCTAAATATAATCAGTTAGGTTGAATTATTTTAAGCATAACACGACTTGTTATTAAATTGTTAAGATCAACCAACAATGATTTAATCCTTGATGATTTTATGGATATCGTGATACACACAACTCAATGAAGTTAATTATGAGTTTATCAGGTCTTTTATATAACGATAATATCATTTGATGATATATGTGTACTAACTTGCATGTGAACAATTAAATTGTAATTCTTTTAAATAGAATTTATGATTTTTACTTTTTATTTGCGTAAAACCTAGGTACAGTTTTAATTTTATTGCAAATTTTCTCATGAATTGAATTTGATAAATTAGGTTGAAATTCTCTTAAATAAAATTGTGATCCTCTATTTTTATTTTCGTTAGAGCTAGTTAAAATTTTAGTTTATTGCAAGTTATCTTGTATTTCTTAGTAAGTTCAAATTATTGTGAATAATCAATATGAATCATCATAAAAATATATTGACTTGTTTGTTAAGGTAAAAAATGACTAAATATTGCTTGAACTTTTGAAAACGAACAAAGAAATATAATGTGACACTTTAATGATCTATTGTTTAAATCTGTTAAGTTAATTTATTTATGTTTTGTGTTAATTAATCTTATTATTATAATTCATATTTTAGAGTGAGAAAGAGGGGATAAAGGAGAAGCAAGTGATAGGAGCATTAGAAGGAAAAGTTCAAGTTCTTGAATTTAAATGTGTAACGTTTAATTTTGCTAAAATATTTGTTATATTTAATTTTGCTTGAACGTAATGTGAAATGGTATTGGTTGATAATATTAGCCAACAATAACCTTAATTCATAATGATTATATAAATACCATGATCCGTACAACAATAAAGTTAATTATGAATTTAACGGCTTTCCATATCACGACAATGTTATTTAATGTCATGATTGTACAAACCTAAATACGAGTAATTAGGTTGAAATTCTCTTAAATATAACGTAACATGTTATTGGATTGTTAAAAATAGCTGACAACGACCTTAATCCTTAATGATTGTATGTCTTTCTTAATTTATACATTAATAAAGTTAATGTGAATTTAACGATCTTTCTATCAAGATAACATCATTCAATGTCGTATTTGTACAAACCTAAAAGCGATCGATTAAGTTGAGATTCTCTTAAATATATTGTGACATGTTATTAAATTGTTAAGATCAGACAATAACGACCTTAATCCCTAATGATATTACAAGTGTATATCATGATTCATATAATAATAAGGTCAATTGTGAGTTTACAGTTTCTTTTATCACATGTTTGTACGAGCCCTAAAAATGGCTAGTTAAGTTGAAATTCACTAAAATACAATTATGATCCCTTGTTTTTTATTTTCATGAGAGCTAGCTATATTTTCAATTATTTTTTTAATGAATGAATTCGTCTTCCTTATTAAGTTTGAATCAATTGTTCCTTCTAAATTCTATAATATAATATTTATGACCTTAATTTTTTTATATGTGTGTTGCACGTGTATGTCAAGTTAATAGTACATGATTTTACAAACAACATCAATATATATAAAGCAGCTTAATTTGATTATATAAACTAATATACTATAAAAAAAATTAATGTATTAAAAGTTTTCATAAATAATCAATATGAATTGTCATATAATAATATATTGACTTCTTTGTCGAGGTAAAGATGACTTAATATGATATGAATCTATGAAGATGATCAAACAAATATAATGCAACATGTTATTAAGTTATTGTTCATATTTATTTAAAAAAAAATTTGTGTGTGAGAGAGCCTTGTTTTTGTTTTTGAAGTAGGAAAGTGGGGACAAAACACAAATGAGAGGATTATTAGAGAAAATTAAATTATTTAATTTAAACATATGCAACGCTTAATTTTGCTAAAATATTTTAATTCACTTAAATGTAATGTGATATGTTATTGGATTGATATGATTGGCCAACAAAGATTTTTATCCGTAAGAATTATATGGACAATAAGGTCAATTATAGATTTATCAGTTTTTCATATCACAAAATATCATTAGATGTCACATTTATACAAACTTGAATGCAAACAATTAAGTTGAATTTCTTTTAAATGTAACGTGATATGTTATTGAATTGTTAAGATCAATCAATAATGACCTTAAGTCTTAATAATTATATGAATGTCCTGATTTGTATAACAATAAGACACTTATGAATGTACTAGTCTTTCATGTCAACTGTCAAGACAAGTCATTCAATATCATATTTATACAAATTCAAGTGCTTTTAGTTAAAGTTGAAATTCTCTTAAATATAATGTAATTATAATAGAATAAAAAATTAATATAAAACGGAGGAAGTATAAATTAATTATGATTTAAACAAAGCTCAGGAGGTCAATTTTTTTTTAAAATGCATAGAAGATATAATTTCTAATTAATTATAGTCTAGCTAATAAGAAAATATATAAAGACAGAATATGTTGAAGAAGCATGGTCACATTATATAATTAACATTATACTACTCCTTTTTTTAATTTCCATGCCACCACATTATAGTATCCCATCATTTACATATCTTTCAAGTGTTGTAATTTATTAATATCCAAGAAAATGATTGGAATATATCGTCAATAAAAAATACAAAACAATCAAATATATTATTACAATTTTATTTTTTATTTTTCAAAATCAAGAAAAGAATTAATCTCTATCACAAATATAACCAATGTGGTTATTGAATCTTGATCCAAATTCCTTCACTTGGTATATCTTGATTAACCACAAATAACATATAGTAACCGGGTGGTGCTAATTTACCCGAATTAGGGAAAATCGAACTGATTTGATAAGTGAATATTCCAGTAGTTTTTACCTTTTCACTCGAAAGAACAAGCATTCTTTGATTCATAGTATTCGAATGTGTGTTAAATCCAGGTGCAACCATAGTCACTTTAATCAAATTTGTGTTGAGGAGTGATCCGGAAATAGTAAATCGAATGTTAACACGTTGTCCATACTTGATTTTTTTATGAGAACCCGGAGAAATGATATGTGGTCGCAAATTAGCAGAGTTTGAATCTAGGTAGGATGGGGAGAATGCCTCCAAACTTAGATCCGTTGGAAAAAGAACTCTAGTGAAGTTGTAAAGCTCATTTGGATTACTACCACCAACAAGAACTCGTCCATCACGGAGTAAAACTGCTGTTGAGTGATACATTCTAGGTATTGCATTCGAATTTTGTACCTCGAATCTAGAACCAAACGGGTTATCGGGTCGATAAATTACCGGACTCAAAACCGGGTTCCTAGCAATTCCCCATCCAGCCGTGCCAGCCGCGGCTCCATTGACAATCAAGACATTTTCATTTGGTAAAATTACCATATCACCCATTGTTCGAGATAGTGGCATTGTCTCCATGGTCCATTGTGGATTCGGGTCGGTAATTGTAATCCGCCCGCAAGTATTTAAAGCACCTACAAAGGTATTAGCTCTTGCCGCTTTGAGGTATGAGCCAATTGGAGCTCCACCACATACCAAAACCTCAGCTTGAATTGTTTGTGCTTGCAAGTTCTTTAAAGGAAGAAGAACTGCAGAACCCGTACTTGGATAATTTCTTGGGTCACCACCGGGTATTTGTGGATATGTTTTTACTATCGTATTTGTTGTGCAATCGAGTAATATAGCTCGATTATTAGCGAAAATGAATAAATTTCCGTCCACATTAAGAAAAACAAATGGGTAAAGATTGTTTTCCTCTTTAGGAACATTAGTTTGTTGAATAAACGGTAGGCTAAATACTTGGTTTGTTGAAGCAGTCTTAGGATAAAACTCGTAGTTAAAAGCATCACGGCCTCCTATTATAATTTGTCTTCCGTCAGGAAGAATTTGATTGGCGGAATACCATCGACCTTGAATTAAGCCAGTTCCAATTTCTTGCCAGTCACAAGTGCTACACGGTTTGAACGTTCTCACCATATTTCTTCCATCGTTGAATCCACCGGTTTGGACCAATGTACCGTCAGAGGTGGCAGAGCCCGATGAGCACCACACATCGGTCTGGACCATGAGGGGTCGTATTGAATTAGTGGACACGTCGTATTCTACAGAGTGAGCAGTGCAGTCGACTTTCAAGGCGAGATCTTTAGGATTGTTGCGACATTTTCCATTAGGCAAGGAGATGTTGGATGCACCAAAGTCAGTACGATCGTACATGATGACTCTGTCGTTGTTGAGGAGTTGCATGTGCATAGCGGAAATGCCAATGTTGGACATAAGCAAGTCCCATTTGCCACCTGCAGCATAAGCCAAGTTTAAGTCATGACATGATAGTAACAGAAGAAGAGGCAGCTGCCAAAGAATAATGTTGAAAACAAGAGTTATTTTTTTAGTCATCATAAGGTGTATATGAATTTTTTAGACAAAAGGATAAATAGAGAAAGTGTGTTATGAAAATGTGAAGTGGGGATGTCCTTTATATACTTGGGGTTTATCTTGTATTATTTGAAATAATACTATATTAAAGATTAGTTTGCAAAAAATAATTTTGTCGGAAGAAAGAATATTGGAATGACATTTCATAATGTGAAATTGAGCTTAGGAATATTTTGAAGGATTTAGACAACACCATCTCAAATAAAACAAAATAGAAAGTCAACTCAAATTATTGTAGCTATAGTTTTCTCTCCTTGTGGAAGTGTCTGAATACTTTTTAAGAAGTACTGGAAAGAGGTAACTGGAAGAGAGATCGATGATATAATTCAGTTTATCGAGAATATAATTATATATAGGAGGTTATGAATTATGGATGTTATAGACTAGAGTAGAAGATTTGTATAGAAAAACATTGTATTGCTTCTATTTTCTCTTCCCTTAGATTTATGTTGCTATTTGTTGTTCTTATATGTATGTTGATTATTATATTATTTTATTGTAATTACTGATCATGTTCATAATGGTTTGACGTATTCTTTTAAAATATTTTCTCATGACTTCTTCATCTATCGTTATTTCTTTTTTCGAACTGATTTGAACTGTTTTTTCTTTGAGTCGATGATCAGACACAATCTATCTACCTCCAAGAATAGTCTCATCGCAATTGTAAATGAGGTAATTGGTTTTCAAAAATTAACACTAAATATGTGATCTACTCATAGGTATTTTTGTAATTGAGTTACATCCAGTTCCATTTAAAAAATAATAATTTATTTCTATTGTTTATTTATGTATGCAGCGAACGTATATCTTACATACTTTCAATTTGGTCAGATGTATCATCCCAAAAGTTAAAAGAAATAATTATAATTATAGAAGTTTATAGCTTTATTAATTTAATTAATTCCTCCATCTGTCAAAGATCTCTCTTGTTTGTATTCGTTGTTTAGAAATCAAAGTACTAATTGTTAATTAAATTTCTTAATTTGCATTCATACATTTGGAATATGTAACATTATTTATAATTATGCGATTACGATACATAGTATTTTCATCAATATATGCTGATAATGGTGATTAGTCATGGTTGCTTAGTGCACAGTTACATAATTAATTGTTTATATGTTCAATTACTTCTGCATTATTCATCACAATTAGTACGAATATTATAATGTTTAAACTAAGTAACTTATAGTCCAAAATGGATATTTGTGAAGAAAAATTGAAGAATAAACAAATTAAATTAGTCTAGCAAGTCAACTCCTCGCTTTTATCTATTTCTTCTTTCTTATCTTTTGTATTTTCATCTAGAAGGTCTAGCGAGTTCGATCGAACCCAATAATTACTTCGATTTGAATTTCGTATATATTTTAAAAAAAATATGTAATATGTATAAATTAGTCGCTAATTAGAATTCAATAACTTATAAGGGAGCGCACACTTTAAATTTCAGATTTTAATCCACAGAATAGGATGAGAGTAATGACAAATAACCCAATAGTAATTATTAGGGATAACGGTCTGAAAAATATCCCAACTTTGATCGAATTTGTTGTTGCGATACTAAACTTTCATGAGGATCTATTACCTCCCTAAACTATTTAATAGTGTATTTTTTACCCCTGAACTATTTAATAATGTATTTTAAAGGTATATATGTGCCCACGTGAACACATTACTATTTATAATTTTGCATTATTTTTTATGTCCACGTGGGCAAATATATATGTTTAAAATATGGTATTAAATAGTCTAGGGAGGTAATAGGTCCTCATGAAAGTTTAGTACCCCAACACAAATTCGACCAAAGTTGAGGTATTTTTCAGACCCTTATCCCTAATTACTATGGTAAAGAGTTGGATCATTGATATTATATCACTATCTAGTTGAGATTTTATATTTTGTGAGGGAATGTAAGGTTACTTATTATGACCAGGAACGGGCAGATCTATAGTTGAAGTTAAGAGTTCGACAGAATTTATTAATTTTAGCTTAAATTTTAATTATGATTCAGAATGCAGTATGTAATTCTAAACTTATAATTATGAATCTATCTTTGTTTATATATGATTTATCAAAAGTTAGTGAGGGAACACTTGAAACACCAAAAACACATTACAATGTGTTGCTTAAAATTGATATTTCACTGATTCCCTGGTTTTGTTTTGTTAGTTTAAAGAACAAAATTAAAGGAACCGGGGAGAAGGATTAATTGTCAAATGACAAATGTTCGTGCATGCAAAATCAGCTTAATTATTAAAATTATTATGATCATAATAATACACGAAGCATTATGGATATATAATTGTGTACTTAATTAAATTATTCGAAAGATCAATCAACTGATTTGGTATAATACAATTCACTAGCTTAACTAATGCATGCATCGGTGTTTAAGTACTCTTCTAATAATTGCCTTAGCCTTAAAAATGTATGTGGATATATGGAAAAAAATCAAATCTTTTTATTTAGTAATTTAAAGATTTATTTCATTAATCATTAAAAAAAAGCAAGAAGTCAAACATGACATTTCCTTTTAAATTGAATATGCATTAATTGTTTGACTTTTGCTGGATTAACTTAATTATAAAGAAGAAATTAAGTTAAAATATTCGAAGTTTAATAATTGACGGAGAAACGTGTGGATGGGTGGTGTTGTGTGGAATATATATATATTTTTTAATGCGAATTAAAATTTATACACACACATTAGCATTCTAATTTAGTTGATTAATTATAATAAAGTTGATGTTTACCATTTTTCTTAGTTGATTACTAATCATGATTTTGTTAGCGATGTATCTGAATTTGTAAACGATGAGAAGACAAACTTGGGTCTAGCTCACCCCATAAGGTAAAAATTCATCAAGACCATAAATGATTCACATTTCTGAACTTAATACCCCACACACTCAGGACATTTAAAGCATGAACAATATAAGGTGAAAGTCCAAAACCTCGATAGATCATAAATTGGAATGATTTAGATCTAACTCTAAGACAAAATTAGAATTATATGTATATTTCTACATCATTCTCGCATAAAACTTCAAACTCCTTCCATAAAAAAATAAATCCAGAGATGTTTACAAGAAAATTAAGTTCACTAGATTATTTTATTAGATATGCAAAATTAATGAAAATTTTGAAAGGGGATTAAACTTGCTACGCTCTTAACAAATAAACCAAAACCGTTTTTTCTTTCTAATTTATAGCTATTCGGTCAAGCTATTAAATTAACTTATTTTAAGAAGTATTTTTTTTAAAATTCTTTTTGGTGAAAAGCAGTTTGTGTTTGATCAATAATTTTCTTGAAAAAATAAATATTTTCTCCGTTCACTTTTACTTGTCACATTTTGACTTGGCACACCCATTAAAAAATGATCATTGATGTATGTATTTTACCAAATTATCCCTATTCAATGATGTTTAGTATTAAGTCCTGGAAAATGATTTGAAGAAAGAGTATTTAATGTTGAGGATAAACATGAAAAAATATTAATGTTGTCTTTTCTTGATAAGTCAAAAATAACAAGTAAAAATAAAACTCCATTTTAGAAAAAAACTGACAAGTAAAAGTGAACGGAGGAAGTACTTTTTAGCATCAACTAATGTATGGCCAAAACTTTTTAAAAGTGTTTCGAAGTGTATTTTTCTCAAAAATATTTTGGAGTAGAACCAATTTTTTAAAACTTCTAAACACAATTCTTGCTACTCTCGAGAACACTTATTTTCTCCTCAAAACTTCAACTTTTTTTAAAATTAAGTATCTTTAGGGAAAATTAAATATTTTTGACCTTCCTAAAGCTTAACCAAATAGACTATTAACCTCTCTTCAAATATTTGTATTAGCAATTCTATCAAATTGCTTATTTAAAACAACCCAATAATTGGAAAGCTTTGTTAATTGTTCCATCCCTAAATAATGGGGGTCAATCTTCTACTCCCTCCGTCCACTATTGTTTGTCAGGTATACTAAAAATAGTTGTCCAAAATTAATTATCAATTTAAACAATTAGTCACTTTTTCCAATTCTGCCCTTAATAATTACATAACTACTAGTTTCAAAAAGTAGTCATTTTAAAGTTACAAGACTACTTTAATATAAAAAAAGTTGTTTTTACAGTTTTCAAAAAGTACAAACCATTTTAATAATGATTGATAGTAGGGTTATATTAGTCAAATTGCACATTATATTAAATTTTTCTTAAGAATTGTGCATGATCTTACCCTGACAAACAATAGTGGACGGAGGGAGTAACATGGATCCTTAATACTCATAATATTATTTATTATCTGGTTGTTAAAAATTGATTGAAAAAACGTTAATAACTTATCTGTACATCATTTATAAACTGAAAACATTTAGCGGAGACAACGATAAAATGGATTATCATGCTTGAGAATATATAGACAAATCAATTATGTACGATAAACGAACTTAGACAATATTTGAATATGAATGGTACTTCACATATACTAAAAACTATACATATATATATATATATTTTAAATAATTGAGAAAATATTCTCTATTACTTGCAGCTAGGCAATCAACAACATTTTTTTTTTTAAAAAAAGTAAAAATACTAAAATTGATCCCATTAGGCCCAAGCTTTATTTTCTTTGACAAATCCAATTTTAAGTACCTATTATTATTAGGGAAAAATAATATTCAACCAGGTTAAAAGTAGAGTATACAACCTAGGCACATATTCCTTGCATCAATTGACCTGTAAAAGTTAATTAACACGCACGAAATTTATCTTTTAGGCACGTGCACTTTTTATTATATTCCACATGTTCTTTTTATATTCTAGCTCATATAACACTACTTTTGTTCTGTAACGTAAATGCTAATTCTATTATATAGTTGTAACTTTAATTACGCTATTTAGTTACAAACATTATTTTGTTGTTCAAGCTCGTTAAGGATGAGGACATACTTAAGGATACATATATGATGAAGATTTAATGATACCGAAAAATATATTTAAGGATATAAAATTTATTAAGCGATGTTATTTTTAAAAGATTGTAATCGCTTTTAGCTAGTAATGCACTTCAATTATTACTAATAACTAGTAACTAGTAGTAATAATTTTTAAAGAGCAAAGATTGTAATCTTATCAATATTATTCCTTTCTTCCCCAATCAACAAACTATATATACCACCGGCATGCAACAATTATTAATTAATTATCTAGTACTTGCTTTACTGATAAATTATAATACATAGCGCCTAACAATCCCTATATACTATAGTATATAATAACATCCCCATTTCTATTAATCATATACACACATTTAATACAAAGCCTCTACACAAAACCAAATAAAAGAGAAAAAAAAAATATTCACATCTCATGGCGATTAGAAAAACAGTTATTCTTTGTTTCATTATTTGTCAGTTGCCTCTGCTTCTACTGCTACCATGTCACCGGAACTTGGCTTACGCCGCCGGTGGCAAGTGGGACCTACTCATGTCCAACATTGGTATTTCCGCCATGCACATGCAACTCCTCAATGACGATAGAGTTGTCATGTACGATCGTACTGACTTTGGCATGTCTAACATCTCTTTGCCTAATGGCAAATGTCGCAACAATAATAATGACCTTGCCTTGAAAGTCGATTGCACTGCACACTCTGTAGAATACGACATTTCCACCAACTCTGTACGTCCACTCATGATCCAAACCAATGTGTGGTGCTCGTCTGGCTCTGCCATGTCAGACGGTTCTTTGGTTCAGACAGGTGGATCCAACGATGGTAAATTTGTAATTAGAGTTTACAAACCGTGCATTACTAGGAAAAGGAGTAATTGTGACTGGCAAGAAATGGAAAATGGATTAATTCAAAGTCGATGGTATTCCACCAATCATATTCTTCCTGACGGAAGACAAATTATAATAGGAGGCCGTGATGCTTTTAACTACGAGTTTCATCCTAAAACTCCTTCGACTAATAATGTATTCAGTCTTCCGTTTCTTCAACAAACTAATGATCCTGGAGAGGAAAACAATCTTTACCCATTTGTTTTTCTCAATGTGGATGGAAATCTATTCATTTTCACGAACAATCGAGCTATATTATTCGATTATACAACAAATACGATAGTGAAAAAGTATCCACAAATACCTGATGGTGACCCGAGAAATTATCCAAGTACGGGTTCTGCAATTCTTCTTCCATTAAAGAACTTGGAATCCCAAACAATTCAAGCTGAGGTTTTGGTGTGCGGTGGAGCACCAAGAGGCTCATACCTCAAAGCAACAAGAGGTGAATTTGTGGATGCGTTAAATACTTGCGGGCGGATTACAATTACCGACCCGAATCCACAATGGACCATGGAGACCATGCCGCTACCTCGAACAATGGGTGATATGGTAATTTTACCAAATGGAAATGTCTTGATCGTCAATGGAGCCGCGACGGGCACTGCTGGATGGGGAATTGCTAGGAGCCCGATCTTAAGTCCAATGATTTATCGACCCGATAATCTACCTGATTCTAGATTCGAAGTACAAAACCCGAATGCAATACCTAGAATGTACCACTCAACTGCAGTTTTACTCCGAGATGGTCGGGTACTTGTTGGTGGTAGCAATCCAAATGAGTTTTACAACTTCACTGGAGTTCTTTTTCCAACAGAGTTAAGTTTAGAGGCATTTTCACCGTCCTATTTGGATTCAAAATCTGCTAATTTGCGACCACAAATCATTTCCCCTGTTTCCCGCCATAAATTCAAGTACGGACAACGGGTTAACATTCAATTTTCTATTTCCGGGTTACTAAACAAAAATTCGATGAAAGTGACAATGGTTGCACCAGGATTTAACACACATTCAAATACGATGAATCAAAGAATGCTTGTACTTTCAAATGGAGTCGTAAAACAAGTTGGGAATTCTTCGTATCAAATGAGTTGTTTATTTCCAAAATCGGGTTCATTAGCACCACCGGGTTACTATCTTTTATTCGTGGTTCATCAAGAGATTCCAAGTGAGGGAATTTGGGTCAGGATCTTTTAATTACATTTGATTGATCCATTATTTCAGGGGTTTTTTTGTCTTCTTACAAAGTGTATGTAAAGATCTGTTTTAATTTGATCTTTTTAAGTTTCAGAGTATAATAAGATTAAAAATTGACCTTTCAATTGTTGCTTAACTAATAATCATATTCCATTGGGTATATATATTTAACGTTAGCTTCTGTTTAGAAGAAAAAGATGTGACGCGCTTTGATGGATGGCGGGTTGATGAGAGTGGATCAAGTAGGAGTCAAGAGCTGTTAATATGGGCTAGCCCACTCCATTCGGGCTAATCCATACATGCTTTGATATTTTACGGGTCAGGTCGGGCTAGCCCATTTTTTGTATGGGCCAGAAAATGGTCTGCCCAGCCCACAAGTACGTAGGCTACAGGTTTGTCGGGCCAGCCCACTTTTTTAAAAATTATATTTTTTTTATAATAATTAAAATAAATTATAAATTGTAATTTTAAAATATTATTATAAATATCGACAAAACAATATTACATGGTGTTAATGTTACTACTTGTTAATCAAATCCACAAATAAAATTATCTTTATAATATTTATTAAGTTTTTTTCAAATAAAAGTATAAATATCAAAGTAGAAATATTAACCTAATTATTTTGTCACATTAAAATACAAAAAATGTGACAATATTCCAACCATAAAAAAGTTAAAAATAAACTCCTTAAAAAAATCATGAAACTTATGGCGTATCTAACACATCGTGAAATCTATGACGTATCCAACACGTCATGATCATCTTCATCAAGCATATCTGAATCAATTTGTGGCAAGGTTGTCTTAACATCTTCATTTTCATCTGCAATTTATATGTGATTTCAATTAGTTAAATATTAAATAGATTTTGAGTTTGGACTCTCTTTAATTTTAAATTTAATATTATATTATATTTTTTAAATTATTTTTATTTGGCCCACGGGTTGGCCCTACCTATATTTCTCAATCTCCACAAATCAACAGGCTTATTCAGGCCGGGCTAAAAAGTTTTTTTCTTAAATGGGCTCCAAAAATCTTAGCATAGCCCTATTAAATCCTGGGTTAGGCCAGGCCGGCCCAACGGGCCTAGCCCATATTGACGGCTCTAAGTAAGACTAACAGATTTTTAGGTTGACAAGCTTTTAAAAATTAGACGAAATGATACCTTAGGCGAATTTCATAACAAAATGATCAGAGAGGAAAATAACGAGCTTAATTAAGCATATCTCAAGTTCGTATAGTATACACATTTTTGAAGCTTGATGTGACATAACGATAACCGTAAATTAAAATTGACTTTGGATCGTGACAAAAGAAAACTGAGTTGGATTCGATAACAAATAGCGATTTTAATCTTTTAGTACGATTTGATGACATAAAATTAAAAGACCCATAGACATTTGCAAAAGTTAATTACTCCAGTGTAAACCATATATTTCTTTATTTAAATAAAATGGATAATATCACTTTTGCTCCCATAGACCATAGTTATAGATGAATTCTTATTTTGGTCTTTGGGATCTATGCCTGACTCAACTTATCTAACCTTTTAATTAGTTAAAATTTGAATTGTAATCCCAATATGTAAGAAATATGTTACGATTTGACGATTTTTAAAACTATATCATTCAAATTGAGTATCAAGTAACAATGCAAGTTTAACATAATACACAGATAATTAAATTATATAATTCTTTGTTAATTTGTGAAAATCACAAGCAAAGTGATGATTAAAGTGCACATTCCAATTAATTAAAGATTATATAAGCTTAGAGCATATTTAAATTGAATTATTTTTTAAAAAAATGAATTTTTTAAAGTCAAAATAGCTTTTAAACACTTTTTTTATTGTTTGGATAAATTTTAAGCTAAATTGAAGGAAAAAAATAAGTCAAAAGTCAATCCAAACAGACTTTAGAGGATGTGTGGATTGATTTTTTTTAAGTGACTTATAAGTTATAAAAGTTAAAAGTCATAAATTGAGTTCACCCAACTTTTAATTTTCTTTGCTACTTTTTAAGCACACTCCCTTGAACTAAATTTTTTTTAGTCAATATACTACTACAAAGACTAAAAATTAGAATATAATAATAACAAAAGGATCAAATTTTTTAATATTAATTACCTTACATATCTAAAATAATTTCTTCACTCATTTTTTTTAGTTGGATGAATTGGATCGATCTATCGAAAGCAATGTCTCTATCTCCTAATATATATAAGAGTAAGGTTTGTGTACCCTCTATCTTCAGAGATATTACTTGCGGCACAGTACATTGATATAGTATAAAAAAACAATTGACATTTACCAAATTCTCTATCTCTCTCTAAAATATTATAATATCTGAAATAATTCATTAAGTTTTCCTTCTCTGTTCATGCATGTCACATAAGAAAAGAATAAAAAAGGATTGTAAAAAAAAA
>JAJOOO010031641.1:0-30433 GCA_029582685.1 Solanum piurae
AGAGAATATCAAGTTATTATGCAAATGGTAAGCTAGCGATAGAATAACTGAATAAGAAAAACCCTTTTCAGAGAAGGACAAATCTTCACTTAGATTTTGCCCCCATTATAGAAGTGTTATACATAAAGAGATGCTCAAACTTGGCCTTAGCTGGTAAGCTAACACTTTAACTTTGAGTATGCATATCTAGACATCTTAATCCGTCTCTATTATGAAATGATCAACTTGACACCACTAAAATTCATTTTTCACGTCAGTGTTGGATGTCCACGAGACACATTGGGGACAAGGTGGAGTGTTTAGTTGCTAGTTGAGGTGTCTAGATGTATACTCTTAAAAGTTTTAGTACTTACTTGCCAATTGAATATCATCTAACTTCTGCATGAACAAATAAAATTTTACAACATGGTCTAGTGTTTTCTCGTAAGATTTTCAGTTTGCTCAAAATATATTCTTATGGTTTGAAAGATCTATAAGTTGCAAAAGAAATTGAAAGAGGGCCATTTACTAATCAGGTGTTCCAAAAAGGGACAACCAGCTAGTTTTGTTTGAAAGAAGACCTGTAACAAAATGAAAAGAGAAGAACTGATCAATATCAAGAAATAAAACTGCAAATTATTCCCAAGGGTTCACTGCTGAGCAACAATCTTTATGTTAGCTTCATAGAACAGAACAATATTCAGCATTTCATTTCACCAGCAGTTCGAATATGACAGCAATAGAAGCGCGGATAATACCAGACAAGAATATTTCTTAAACAAATGGTAAAATTCCACAAACATATTTGGTCCAGTAATGGAGATAACAGAAATGATGTGTGACATTCAACATTCAGCCACAGGGAAAGCAGAGCCAATGCTATCTCCCAACCGATAGCATTTGATATTAACAGGGTATGGACCAATCTCGACGTGGTTTTCCTCCCCTCCAACAAAGTAACAGAGAGTGTAGATGGCAACTTCAAATTCGGGGCTAACTCCAATCAAACTGCTTGACACAGATTTGAGGACGCCGTTCCATTCAAATTGTATAGTGAGTAGTTGAGTTTCTGAGTCGGGCTGCATTTGGAAAAGAGAACTTAAGTTAACATGCTGAATGAATACAAATAGATGGCGGAAAAACTAAGGTAGATATACTCTTTTACACCAATACATCAGCATCTTTGAACAAGATTCTGCATTTCCATATGATATGGTTGATATATACATACTTGACAATGTTGTTTACAGAATGAAATTTTCTCCAGAGATTGTTAGTTACTTCCTCCGGTACAATTTGTTTGTCTTACTTTCCTTTTTTGGTCATTCGAAAAGAATGTTTTTTTCCTTTTTCTGTAACTCTTTAATTCCAACTTTCCACATGACATGTTTAAGGCCACAAGATTAAAGAATATTTTGGTACATTCTGCATATCTTTAACTCAAGATCACAAGATTCAGATGTGTTCTTTACTTTCTTAAACTCCATGCCAAGTCGAAACTAAACAAACAAATTGAAACGGAGGGAGTATTTGACATAAAAAAGTGCCATTTTTCGGGGGCATGTACCAATACATATAGTTTCTTACTAGAGCACTTGCTAAATTCAGAAAAGATTAGTGAATCATGCATCAGGTATCAAATTCTGTTTATTGCTTAGACAACTAAATTAAAGTTTGGTATGACTTACAATCTCTCCACGCCTTCGGGGGAAAATATATCCTTGATAGTCAACATTGCCCTTAGCTTCCTCTAAATAGAACTGCGAAGGATAAAACATGTAAGAAGAATATAAGCTTTTCTTATTCTTTCCACAGCTCAGAAATTCTGCACTTCAATGCAGTTTAAGGTGAAAAGGACAGAAAACTAAGGATAAGCGGTACAAGCTATGAAATCTATTGAACGATGACTGATTTGTCGTGTTCCTCTCCTAAATAAATTTAAAAATGCACATTACCTTTGCAATTTACAACTAATTCTAAGTAGAGGGGAAGAGTAATGCCATAGATACAATATAAATGAAAAGCAGGAATTGCACCTGAAGCCAGTTGTGAAATCCAGACACCTCTTTCTCCCCGCGTTCCTTTATCTCTCCAACAAAAACATGTTCAAAAGCTGAAGAGCTAGCGGATGTACCACCTCGACTATAAAGGTCGAACCAGAGACGTGTCAACATTCTCTTAAATTCTTCATAATTACCAGAAACTATGTCTTTCAATGACAGATACTTGTGCAGATATTTAATTGGTGCAGTTCTACTGATCTCTTCTATGAATGCTGTTTGTTCTCGCTTTTCTTCAGGTGTTACATTCTCCTTAACACCCTGATGTGGATTATAATTATCTAAAAGGGAACAGAAACGAGAATAAGAAGGCTTGTTAAATACGTCGTCATTCAGCCAGGAAAATAAGCATCCTTCTGCCATATCATCCTTATTGTACACCTTTTTTCCTTCACCACAATCAATCTGGTAATCTTTCCCTGGAACTAAGCGGTTAAGATCAAGTTCCCAGAGCTTGTTGCAAGCTTTCGATAAGTCTGATAGCTCTTCTTCGGAGGGTTCCATGTCAACTCCATATTCAACCTCATTGGAGTAATCTTGCTCATCAAGAGGCTTTTTGTAATTGTTCCAAGAATCCATTTTTACCTGTTGCAACATATTCATAATTTTCATATGATAAGCATATATTAAGATCAGATAATCTTAAGAAAAGAACACGGTCACCAATTTCCGTAAAGAGTTATTTCAACAACAATGAGAGAAGAACTAGCAAGTACACTTCAAAACGACGAAAATTTTGTATAGTGGAAAGGGATCTTAGAATGCTTCAAAGTTTAGTTTTTAGTATTTGTAAACTCTAAGCTCCAATGCTTTCAGAAGCACGGTTGCCATTGGAACTCCTTTCCCCCTCGAACCTATCAATGCCAAGATATTCTCAAATGATCTGTTAGTTGATATAGGTTTCCACTCCACATCAATTACCACCCATTATGCTCATGAAGTACTTTATATAAAGCTCCTAAGATTTGATATCATTAGAGGGAAGGCAAAATGAAGGTTGGAAGAGTTATGGATGTCTTAACATCTCTTAGTAGTTTTTTGCCAAGCCTCACTAGTAAGACGGTAGCATTGCACTGTACTGAAACCATCAAATCAGGGCAGATAAGATGGAGTTAAAATTGCATAGCACAACCTACAATCTTTGATCAAGTCGATACCTCAAAATTTTTCACACTCACTAAACTTCCACTCGTCCATAAATTTGTATAAGAAAGATTTTGAAAACTCAGACTCCACCCACAATAGAGACATTCCACAACCTAGTTCTAACCTCATGGTTAGTTATGATTTCTAAACCCTATGATCCACCTTTATCTTCACTTGTGTTCGATTGCTGAAAAAACATTAACACTTAGTTTTTTCTTTTGAAAATTATTAACACTTGGGTTTTTACTATAGTTCTTTAACCAGATGCTATCATTTATCACATCCTTCTATCTTGTATAAGAGAAGAGAACTTGTCTTGATGAAAGCCATCCACTCTTTGTTTTTTGTTCAGATAGTAGAATAGTTCTATAAGTTATAAAACATAAACAATACCTGTTGGTGTCGTTTAGTAGGCTTTTTCTGGACTGTCTCCCAGCCGTCATTGTTTCCCTCGTCCTCCTGTAGATAGCAGTAAAACATGTGAATACTGCCATGAAGGAGATTAGAATAAATATGATAATTGATCAAGACCGAACCTTTTGCTTCCAACTGCTTTGGTTGACATTGTCTCTCCTCTCGTCTTCATTTCTTTGGTACCCCTGAGGTGAAGCCTGCATGTTTTGAGACGGCTGAGAACAATTATTGTTCAAACAGAAACAACATTCTACTACACAGTGATTACATGAATATTTCACGCTCGTGACATGATTATACTTATCGCTTCATTCTTCAACTCACTTGAGATCTTATACAAGACGATGTTCTTTTAGTTTAGAACTAATCTCCATATGAAAAAAATTAAAGCTGAGTTTTATTTCCCTTCAAACAGCTACTTGTAAAAATTTGCATCACATGCAATACCATTCCAAGAGTTTTTCTTATCAATTCGGCATTTACATCTTGTTCTCTCATATTGCATAACTCAACTGTACAAGCAGCCCTGCACCCTCTTTGCACAAAACAAGGAGAGAAAAACAACCACACTTCTCCTTCCCCATCCCACCACACCACCAAATGAATTCTTTGGATTAACTAATAAAACAACAAGGACGACTATAAATCGGTCACAAACAAGTTGGGAATTGTTATATGCATGGCTGGAGGCACAACTTTAGCTACTGGGTTTGAACATGTGGCAGAAATGGGATTTTCACTAAGGACATACAAAATATAAAGAAGTAAACATACGAAGAATCCAAAGGGGTTCAATATCTCTACTATATATACATAAAAGATAATTTTGACAATGTATATAGTAGAATTTTTCGTCTAAGGGCTTTCAGAGGTATCCTAACTCCTAAGTCAGAGTAGCTTTGGCTCAAATACTGTATTTGTGTTAAAAAAATCTTTTGATATGTATAATAATCTATCCAGAACCTGATAAGCAAAAAGAATTATGGTCTAGAGCCCATATATTAAAAATCCTCGCTGTGCCGCTGGCTTCATATGAGTCATGTATAACCATTCCACTCTATATGGGCCAGTCTCACTATATTTGGGTTAATCTGTAAAGAAAGAAATCAATCACACAACAGAAACAGACTCTATTGGGAGATCAATGCCAAGATAATTATAATTGCTGTAAAGATTCAAATTTTACTTAAAAAACTACAATATGACCACAAAATCAACTCTAAAAAAAAGGAAAAGTTAAGACAAATAAACATATAATTCAAGAATTGGGAGTCTCATATTCATGACATTTACACCATAGAATCTTAAAGACACTATAAAACAAACAATAACCAATAACAAAAAAAAAACTTGTATGCACCTTTTGGGGCATCATGTGAGGCCTTGATTCCTCATTTCTCCCATATCTCTCATCCTGCCAAAAATTCAAACTTTTATAAAGGTATTAAAACTGACGGCCTATCAAAAACAAACACTCTATCTTCCCAAGGTAGATAAGATCTGCATACACTCAACCCACCCCACTTGTGAAATTACAGCTTATTTGTTATTATTATTAAAAAAGGATTAAAAAAAATCAAAACTTTAAAATCAAATTCCACACTACTATTCTAAAAAATCAAGAAAAACCAAATTAACCTGTCTATTATATCCAGTTCTATGATCACTGTTAACCCCATCATCTTCCTGCTCCCCTGTCACTACCTGCACATATTAGCATAACCCCATAAACATACAGTTAAAAAAAATTGAATCTTTACAGAGTGTCAGTCCTGAGTGCTAACCTGCGCCCAACTGGATCTTGACCGTTCATCACGATCTTGATTGTCTCTTTCATTTTCATCATTGCCAAAAGCCACATTCAACAACCCCTTTACTAAACCTTCCATTGTTGATCAAATCAACAACTGGGATTTGTGATTTTTTTTGGGAGATTTCTGGTAGTGCGTCTGATAGTGGTGGAATTTAATAGTTGCAGTTGAATGATGTTGAGAGAGGCGGGTAATGGCATTTATGTGAATATCTTGATTTTTGAGGTTCTTTTGGTTATATTTTGCCGACACTAGGGACTTAAATGACTATGAACATGTTGTTGACATTAAACTTAAGAAAGTCTTGCAAGATAGTTTTTGAACACCAATAAAAGGCAGACATCTGTCCTGTTTGATTTGGTTGATAATATAAGAAATAAAAAATCCTAGCATTATTTCGCTCGTTCTTATTACGGGTGGATATGGTACAGTAAATATTGAATTAATCATATGAAAATCTAATTTTTGATATTGCGATTTCGATAATATGGTATTTGATACATGGTATTGGTATAATATTTGAGATTATATATATATAAATAATATTGAATAGTGTATAAAATTAATTATTTAGACATTGAAATTTTGAGTACTCTATCTGAATTGATTTTTATGTAATTAATTGGCGAAAAAATTACTTGTACTTTCTTTTGATTTTTCTATTTGTGTTTGTAAGATGTAATTAAGACGCTTCTTGAAAAGTCGAATTTATATATCTCATATGTAAGCCAAAGTTGAGAAAACTGTGGTTATTAATTTATCATATTGCAAAATATCAAAATCACACTTAAGAAGTAGTCAATTTGTTTAGATTGACATGTAAAATAACTATGTTAAAGAAAATTTATTATTGGATCGTTTCGTGTTCATATTTTTACAAAACCTCTCTCTCCTCCCTCTAGTTTGCCTCTCTATTCTGTGCTCCCTTCTCTCCTCCCTCTCCCTTTGTGTATGTGTGTATCTCTCCTTCTCTCGTCCCTCTCCCTTTGTGTATATGTGTATCTCTCCTCTCATCCCTCTCCCTTTGTGTATGTGTATCTCTCCTTTTCTCATCCCTCTCCCTTTGTGTATCTTTTTTTCCCTCGTCCCTCTCCCTTTGTGCATCTATGTATCTCTTTTTCTCTCATCCCTCTCGCTTGTTTATCTAATCTTCTCTAGTCCCTCTCCAATTTTTTTTGACGGCTAGGCCACACTCTTAAATTATTAAGTGAAGGTAATCATCGTGGATTGAGGATGTAGATTAGGGTATGAAAAGAAGTAACCGTGATTTTGTCAAACTACAAAATCTAAGGCTTGATGAGCAAACTTCACATTTTTAGAAGGGATATATACTCTTAACAACATTATTATCGACTAGGATCTCAATTGATTAAGCATTTAGAGAAATTGGATGCACATAATCCTTACGATTTAATGATTTTGAGTACCTTTTCCTGTCTAAAGTTTATTCAACAAATAAGATGACATGAAAAATGTATAGCACAGATCTTGCAGCCTTTCTAGCGTAGATCCCGTTGATAAATTTTGAAATAATGCTAAAGTGCATATAAGGCAAAATAAATACCTTATAAACTACCTTTAGCCATCATAGATTTCAGTAAACATAGGAAATAAATGAAAAATGAAGACTGCAACATCGATAACTATAAAGCTTAAAGGAGCTTTTGATTGCTGTAAAATGATCAGTACCAAAATTTAGGGAAAATGAGCCTCTGAGGAAGATCCATAACATGTCGTTGTGATCCCAATGGTACAACTATGTACATCAATACACAGTTTCGACTGTACAAACTACTCGAGACTACTTTTCAATTAAGATGGAAGTAGCGCCACAAACCAGTATTTCTCCAACGGGGAAAGCAAAATCAAGAAAGCTGCTTTGTTTACTGGGTTATTAGAAACTGGAATATAAGGAAACAAACTTACTACGTGTCAATGTGAAGCTGTGGGTCATCGATAACTCTCATTGGCTTCCAATCAGATTCTTCCCTTGGTTGCCTGAGAGCAACAAAATGAAGTGCATCACTGCGCACCTGGTAGATATGACATGCCCAGGGATATGAATCTGGTGCTTCCCAGATCTTTTGTTCTTCAAATACCGTCTTCTCGATCAATGTTTCTGCAACACAGTATGCAGCATTTGGTTCTGGCTCAGCAAAATAAGGTACAGCTACACATCCAGGAGAGACAAAGCCCTCAGGAGCACGAGGATGCCAAATTGATATGGGATTGGTGTAATCATCTAAGCAGTTCCTCCACACCAGGTCATAGCCGACTGGGAGGGCAAATAATTTGTCAGAATAACGATATACAGCGGAAACATTAGGAGGATGACAACCAACATGAGTAATATCCCCAATTGAGATGTACCCATGGGGTAAACCGGAAGGGCGCCAGATACTACAGATCCCATCATCTTCTGAAACATTCTTCCGGCACAATGTACAACGACCTTTCAACTCTCGTTCACTGCTCCATACCTTAGAAAATGTGATAGCATGTTGAACAAATTTCCTTCTATCAGAGACAGCACCCCAGGAAGCCAGCCCCCTTGATTCAATTATAGGCTTTTTCTGGCAAAATGAATCTCTTCCATCATTATCATTTGATGCAAAGGATACATGTCTCTGGCTTGAAGGAACCTTTAGCTGTAGACATGCCACGTCAGTTTGATATGCTTTCCATATCTTACGCACAACTGAACAAACTCTTACAGCTTGAGGCACCTCAGTTTCATCTTCAGTGTTGCACTTTATTACCCGGACAAACTTCTGAGACCTTCGGAATTTTTTTACATGGATGATTAAGTGAGAAGGTCTAGGGTAGCCAGCTTTAGCTAATTCAAGTGCCATGAGTTCTTCCCAAGGTACATCCCACATGATTTTGCAGGGCTTCTTGTCCATCTTATCAGCAGACAAACACTGGAGAAGCATTACACGTTTATTAGTCACTAAAACAATCCGCGAATAGGGAACCATAAAATGATTTTCATAATAATCAGACAAGGCAAATTTAGAAGGCTCTTTAAAAAGTTCAGTGCAACCAAAATGACGGCTCTCTTCTGCAAGGTGTAGTATCACTTGACCCTGTGCTTCTCGCTCACTGTAATCTCTAAGTATATTGTCTGCATGAATAGCACGGGGATTTCTTATCCTATGGAGGGTGGTGTTGTTGCTAAGGATTTCAATGCAACGAGAACAACTTGCACCAATCCCGTCGACAGTCAATGAAAAGAAGTCCAATGCTCCACTCACTGGTTGAACAACGAATCCCACCACAGCTCGTCCAAGCCCATGGGCAAAGCCAAGAAGGCCATGTTGTCTAGCACTCTCCACAGGCCTTGTCACTACCCCAGAAACTCCGAATGCAACACCTTGTGCCAGGGCTTCAGTCCCTTGCCTGATCCCTTCACCAACTCCGGTTATTCTTCTTGACCATATCTGTTTTGAACGCAGCTGCAAAAACTGTCCATCTGTTGATAGTTGAGCAAAGCCTTTGCTGAGAGAGGCTAAAGTTGAGCTTGTCATACCCAGCACATCCACTGAAAATATTAAATGCAGAGGGTTATGAATTAAATCTCTAAAAATACGGTTTCCCACTGCAGAAATGACCGAGCTTTTTCTCATAAATCTGTCTCTGCGGATCACTTTTCTTAAATGGATCTGTAATTTAAAGGCATTTCCAACAGCCGACAGTACTGGGCCCCATACGCCTAGAACCCCATCTGGTCTTTGAGCAGGTGCACTCTCTAATGACAACTTCAGTCTTAGTTCAGATATATCAATCAAGTCCACACGTATTTCAGGATCAACCTGGCTGACACTAGAACTGTTTGGTAGGCGATCCAGTTGAAGATTGTTATAGAAATCTACAAAAGCCCAAATTATCGGCTCATGAATGTTAAGCCTCCAGCATTTATCTGTTACCCTTACATTAACATATGGGTATACCTGAACACCATCAATGTTCTCATTGCGCACTGTAAAAGTCATCTTGAGGACTGGATGATGCATATCAATGTTTTGTTCAGGTGCCAGAAGTACAGGCATCAATGTGAGGGGCAGTTGATTGTCAAGCTGCAAGTACCCCAATATAAGCTTAAACTTGCTAGTAGTTCCACCACCATATCCAGTAGCGTAGGATATGAATACTCTGTCTAGATACAAATATAATACCTCTCTGGGTCTATGGTCCACAATAGAAACCCCAATTGCACCCAACTCAACTGTAACTTCTAAATGAGATCCATTCTCCTGAATCTGGTTCTGTATGTGAGACCTGCCAAGATTTCCAACTTCTGCAAGAGACGTGCTCCCTTCTTTTGAACTTAATAATGCTGCTCCCTCATCGATAAACCTAGCAACCCTGACATCAGCCATATCTATAACATGGAAAAGCAAGCCTAATCCATCACACTCAGAACAGAACCCCGACTTCTCCAAATCAAATTTCCAGACCCTAGAGCTATTGCCACTGTAAACCTCAGCATCAATAAGTTTTTGGCCATAGGGATTCTCCCATGAAAAGTTTGTGGCTGAAAGAGGCAATAGCTGGATCCATGCATCATTGCCAAATCCAGATTGCCGAAGTCTAATGACCTTCCTCTTCGTCCTGTTTTCGATTCTATCAAGCATATATAGTAGATTAATGAGACAAGATTTGAATTAATCCGAAGCTTGAAGTAGCAGAGCCTGTGACTGTAACTAAAGAAAGATTAATCAGGTACCTCATTGGACCCCTTGTTGATCCAAGGCGAAAAACAACAATGAAACGTGACCCCTCTTCAAAGCCACGGACTTCCATCTTCAAAAATCTTCGCGTGCCATCATTTCTCCTCAAGACAAGAGGAACTGTGTCCTCCTTAACAATTTGAACAGGAAATGACCAATTTGTATCATCCAGTCGGACCTTCAAAATTGATATTAAATTGTAAGTGAATTTGCCCGCTATCAGCTAAAATAGATGCAGTTAACTCTCAAAAACTGCAATAAACAATCAAGAAGGCGGAAAAAATGAGGGATTATGCGGCATTATTGACACCTTCCTTCCAGAATGAACACGTAAGAAACTTCACCAGGAAATTTACTACATGTCCACTCTTTCAAACTAGCACAGCCATGGTCCATAATCCATGGTCACACCAGTAATCCAAATAGTACCTTGTTTAAACAAATAGTCAATACGTCTATGGTAGCATCTAGAGTGGAACAAAATTACTTTGATTAATGCATCAGAAATGGCAGAAAAAGATACTTTATAGCACCATAAATATACTAAATTCCACATGAGAAATATATAATGAAAATCATAAGGTTGAGAGATATATCCTCTTAGAAATATAGAAGTTCAAAGCCAAATGAAGACAGTTCGTTACCATATCATTCACGTTTTCAGAGGAGGGCAAAAAAGAAAGAAGTGTGGACTGTGTAAGACACCAATATTAGGGATGTATTTTCCATAGGCATTTTTTAATTAATTTTAAGTTCAGATAACACAGTATAGAGAATCCACTCACCTGGAGTTCATCAGGTCCACCTGTGTCGCGATATACAAATGAGGCTCTGACATCAGATGCACGTAAAACCTTTGGCTCATCTTCGCTGCTCAATTTCAAAAATATATCTTGACCAAGTCTATTGGTAAATGTAACAAATGGCCGAACAGTAATAACCTGCCAAAAGAGCTGGTAAGTACTCAATAAAGATGTTTGAATTGGATTCTATAGGAGTTAAGAGAACGAAGCTGATACTGCTGTTGAGACAGAACCTTTGTTGGAACAGTTTGATAAGGGCAAGGTTTTGATGATACAAAAAGCCGCATGCAATTTCCATCAGTGTTGTAGGCGCAGAAATCCAGCGAGCCATCCTAATATTGAGGACGGATTATGGATAGGTTTCTAAACACGGATAAAACATATACTACACAGGATAAAGATTCTTTACCATGTCACCCAACGGAGAAAGATCCTTAACAGGACCAAAACTCTTCTCACCCGACAGATTAATTGATGCTGAAAGGCCTAGCAACTTGAAGTTCATAGCAGATGCAATTGTATTTCCTTCATATATTTCCTCCTCAGAGATCTCCTCTAGGACAAGATCAGTATTCCTTTTAGATAGCAAAGGCAAAGCAATCTTCTTCTTTGTTTTCCGACCACTCAAGTCTATAAGCCTGAAAGTAATTGGCGGACATCGTGCAACTGAAAGCCAAAAAGGAGCATAGACCTTGGTAATCTTTGCTTGCAGCGGCCTTTCATGGGTATGCGAATGTTCAGCAATTACTTGAACAATCCTGCAAGCGCCAGTTGCTTAAAGAATTAGGAATGAAAACTAAAATAACATTTTTCACAAAAATGAAGAAAGAACTTAATCAGCTATCTTATTTTCTTTGAGACCTTCCAGAAATTGAACTTCTTAGATTTATTGTCTTTGAAGGTGCCATCTTAGGATGGGATATGAGTATAGCCTCCTGTAAGAACGTTAAGAAGTTAGCATCATTACAGTGCATCAGAAAAGGCATCAAGAATCAACTGAGTGAAGAGAACACAAAGTAATCACAACAACTAACATGTAACGGCAACCATCCTCTTTGTGGAAGCAATGAGAAGTACAAAGGATTCCTTATGTTGGCACTATAAACCTTGACAGATTCACCAGGAGAGAATATCCCTCTAACGCAAGTGAGAAAATGACCACTGGCTTGCATCTCAAGAACAGAATATTCAGCAGTAAGAGGAAGATAATTGGTAATCGCAAGGGGTGGCCTGATCACAAGAGTCCAATCTTGAATAGGATCAGAGTGCATGTCCTTTGTGATCTCAGTTGCTTGTATACTCAAGCAGAACCACATACCCCGGTTACTGTTGGATGAGGTTCCACTAACTGCAGGGCAGTATAGGAGTTCCTCAGATTCACTGAGATTTGATACAGATATTCCAGCATTTTCTGTTGGCATCTCAAGATCCCGAGTGTTTCCAGACATGTCCATTACAGAACTCCATGAATATTCTTCAGTTTTTTCCAAGTATGAAGGCCGCACTTGCAGTACGTATAGTCCAGAATGGGTCAGGACAGATAAAGGCAACGGAACAACTTCCCCAGGTTTTATAGGCCCAACATAAATCTGAGCCTTGAGATCTCTTGACTTGCCTTTCCTGTTCCTAAGCCACCGTCTCTGTTTTGCATAGTTCACAGATTTTAGTGGATTGGATGACTCTGGCCATTTCAAACTATTGAAATCTGGAGCATACACCCATCCATCAGCAGTGTTCACAGATTTCTTATCTACATGCCATTCATCAACCCATTCCCAGCCTGATGGAAGCTCAACTTCATTTGCTCCCTACCCAAATGACAGAAATTGATGGCTTAAGACCAGAAATAGAGAAAACAATTGCTACTTAACTTCAGGCACAAAAAACAATAAAATGTGGATACATACGTCATTAGCGTCAAACCACCCAATATCAGGATTATATTTCTGGGTCTCAAAAAACTCATCTGTCACAACTTCATCACCATAAACCTCTTGTGTCTCATCATTATCATGTCTTTTTTTCTCATTTGAAGCATTGAGCTTGAGCTGTAAATCCAGTGTAAATTCTGTGTAGTTACGAACTAAAACCAGAGATCTAATCTTGACATATCGATTTCCATCAGCTACGCTCACTTCACTGGCAACAACAGTATTTCCTAGTCGCCAACAAGCAGCAGGTGCAGCATAATTCAGCCTCACAGTAGTCCAAGGTCCTTCTCTGGTAGGACTAATCTGGATAAACCCAGATCTTGCCTCAGTGTTATAGGACTTCTCACTCTTTCCAACTTCAAGTTGAGGAGACAAGTAAGCAGCTAATTTTATTCTTCCTGATGATTTCATTTCTTGTCCTTCACTAGTTATCATCTGCATTTCACGGTGAGATAAGCAAGACGCCATAAAAAGTAGCAAAACAGGACACCGTAAAACAATTCCTGTTTTGT
Source organism: Solanum piurae (assembly GCA_029582685.1). Taxonomy (NCBI): domain Eukaryota; kingdom Viridiplantae; phylum Streptophyta; class Magnoliopsida; order Solanales; family Solanaceae; genus Solanum; species Solanum piurae. The sequence continues at coordinate 13,387 of JAJOOO010031641.1, forward strand.
TTTCAGGAACAATATAAAAAGAAGAAGGAACAGAAGAGAAAATCACCGTAGACCCCGAAGAGGACAACTCTAGCCAATTGAATTCAAGTGAACTGTTGTAAGACGCTGGATTCTCTTGGGGTCTAAATATATGGTTCAGCGGAGCTAATGAATAACCAACAGTACAATCTGCAAAAAACAGTTCAAATTAAAAACACAGCACCACATATTAGTCTAATCTGTATCAAATGGACAACTCAGACGCCTGTTAAGATATAGACACAAATACAAAAAGATAATAGAAATTCTGGCAGGCTCTCAACATTTATTTCTTCAAACACATTCTTCCAATTTCCCGTTCAACTAAAGTTGTAGTTGATGAGAATATCTATATTTACGATTGGATAAATGAGCTTAAGCTTATGACGAATAAATCTAATCAGAACACTATGTCAACAGAAAGGGCCACCTCAGAGGGATGAATGTAACAGAGCTGGTTAAAAAATAGGTTTCTACAGCAAATATTCCATTCTTTCACTAGCAGTGCAAGAAAATATCACGCAAATGTAAAGCCCTGCATATTCCTATATGCTTGCTTTTTGATCAAGTATAAGATATTATTAACAATAAGTTTTTTTTAAAAAAACGTTATACCAATAAGTAGAAAATCTTACAAAAAGATATGGTTTTCTACAAATGACACGCAATCTTCTACACCTACCCGACCCTTGTGGGTGCATAAAAGAGGAAATAAGGCTAAGAGACTACTTCTCTAGTGTACAAGATCCTTCTCTATTCAATCAAACCCATACACTTTTAAACCCATTTCATGCTTCTAAATGCGCTATTTAATGCTATTATATGTTTGGGGTTGGATATGTTGCTTAAACATAGTGTGAATATGGAACAATGGTTTGTTTGTTGGGAAGAATAAAAAATGAGTGGGCTTAATATGGTAGCATAAAGGGAGGAGTATTGAAGTTAAAAAATGAAGGGAAGCACAGTAAGCATCCACTGTAGTGCCGGCGGGATGATTCAGCAATCACGCACACGACATGTGCACCATAGTGTGAAGAGAAATCCTTTCACGTGATGGCTGCGCCATGACGCGGCTTATCTGATGCACTAGCAATATGAAAATCTGAAAGTTGGGATTTTCGCCCCATTCTTCCTACACCCAAGCTAGGACACAAGACATTGAAGATGTTTTGACCCTAAATCCTAACCCAACCACCAAAGAGAGTATTATATGGATTATTTGTGTTGTATTATGATATTAACACAAATATCACCTGGCTTGATGAATTTGTGATAATATGGTATGGGTAGATTATTCATGGTGGAAATAACCCCTTTGATTGAGGCTAGGGCTATGGCTCGCCTCGAGGTGGTTAAGAGATTTTGATTGTCATCGGTTTGAATCTCAAAGATTTAATTGTTGTAGCGGATGAATAGAGGGAATGTAAATGAGTTAGGGATGATGGGAAAAGGACGGGTGAATCTTGATTCACCCTAAATTCACTTCCATGGCATGGGTAATTTATTTATGACGAAACTTACACAACTAATCAAATAAATGAGGACATGAATATCCCATAAAAGATCGACAAATCCATAAGAACATCAAGCTATTCACTTGGGAAATGTATCATGTTACTCACTTACAATCAGTATATGAATGAAGTGGAAGCACTAGAAATTCAATTTGCTATTTACTTTTTGGAAGATAGTTGGTAGATGGTGTCGTTAATATGCAGGTTCCAGCAACAAAAGAATCCATATGAGGCCTTTTTTAATATGCATCGCTAAATGTCTTAATTTAACTTTTATCCAAACATAAGCTGGTTGAAATTAACCAGATTCTGATTCTTCCTGGTAAGCAGATTTAAGAATGTAATTAGACTCTCCAGTTACTGCTTCTTGCCACTACCGTGATAATGTTTTCACAATCATTTCACTCATAATACAAATGTTTTTCTGATTAATCAAATTCCAAAAAGTTTGCCCGTTTCGAGTGAGACCAACAAAGAGAAGATTTCTGGATATATTGGAACTCTAAATTGCATGAGCTATGAAAACAAGGAAGCAGTAAAACGACAAAATAGTAGTTAAGAAATACCTCTTCCCATATCCATTACCACAAGCTCCAGATTGCAGAAATCCTGTTTGGTAATAGAAGCATGACAAGGAAAATTTTCAAAAAACGATGAGGAAAAAGCTTGACGTTAAATAAATTGCAAGATAAGAAGAACGCAAAACAATTATTAGTAGCCAAAAACATAGTAAAAACAACAACCCCTGTGAAATCCCACAAAGTGGGGTCTAGGGAGGATAGAGCATACACAAGCCTTACCACTGCCTCTCCGAGGTCGAGAGGCTGTTTCCAGAGACCCTCGGCTCAAGCAAATCCAAGCAGTAATTTAAAGAAAAACATGACAGCTAATAGCAAAGTAGTGCAGAGCATGTATGCAAGAAACCGTGACATTAACAACAAGGTGTAGTCACCTAAACACAGTAAACCACAAATGATGATCAAAAACCCTAAACCAAAACTTACATGAATATGTTAGTACTATGATTGACACGGAGCTCCACCCAGCCAAAGACATGAATAGGCTAGTAATAGGAACACCTCGCAACTACCTACTAACTTTCTACCCTTATTTGTGACCTCCACCCCCTCCTGTCTAAGGTCTTGTCCTCGGTAAGTGGCAAATGTGTTATATGTGTTGGACATAGATGACAGAAAGTAACTAAAAAGTAAATATGACTACGTCCATCAACAACTATGATTCATACACGTACGTGGAAAATGCTACAACTTATTCAGAAAATAGGAGGGCAAAAAGAGTTTTTGGGGGTGGATGGGGGACGAGTGCCCCTTATCCATATTTGGAAAACAAAATTATTCATTTACTTGATTCCTTCAAAATTCAGAAATTACCTTCCAGTCTCTAATGTTTTTTACTATGTTCCTTTGAGATCTAACATAATGGCATGGCCTTACGGGTACAGCTTTGGTCTCACCTAAAGCAATGGAAGGAAGATGTATCTTTTTTATATGCTCTGTTTCTCTCTCTCCTATGTAAACTTCTATATGATGCTAAGAGGAACCAAGCAAACATGCAAGAGAGGGAGGGCAATGTACTAGGCAAGTCAAATGGATTTTCTCCTTGTGTCAGTGATCAGAAAACCTCATAATAGAGCACAGTGAGGAACCTTGACTCAGAGAACCATTCAGTGTTGTTATTATATCTGACAGGTGCAACATGATCAACAGTTGTACTCACTAAGGTCCCACCAATGTAATGCATGTTCCACCGACTCCAGAAGCAGACATAAAAATGAAGTGTTTGCAGGAAACACAGATAAAAGGTCACAGTTGTTTGCATAATATGAGCAGTTTATGTTTTGGTGAAAACCATTTTCCATAAGTAAACCCTTAAAGACTGTATTTCTGCAACAAAGATGGATAAGCATATAAGTAACAGGTACACAAAAATCAGCAGCACAGAATGGAGTTCTATCCAAGAAGTTCATGTAATTGTCTACAAAACTTGGAATGTCAGAAGATGATACAAATATTAATCCACCCCTCCCCCCTATAAAAAAAGAAGAAAGAAAGAATAAAGGAAAAAGGAATACAAAATACTCTACTCTCAACACCTTCCAAGCTCTTCCATTTCTGTATCATTACAATTCACATTAAGCTTACACATTGTAATGACTCTCATTTGTATTTGCTTCTTTCAACCACTTGGGAATTCAAGCTATCGAAAGTATGACTAACCAACTTAAATGTAAGGATCTTGAGAACCGAAATCGAGTTCCCCATTATGGCCAACAATTCTTGAATCTGAATCCTTAGATGATTCTTCATTAATGGATTAATTGAATAAATTTTGAAGAAGAGACCACCTCAGAGCCACTAAGCATTCTATGAGCAAACAGACATGCAATATATGCAGCAAGTATATTATTTTCAGGAACATGCAATATAATAGTAATATGAATTCATGATGTACGTCCTATGAGACTTTGCAGAGGTAGAAAGTACAGACCGGTGAATCAACTTTGAAGAAAAATACTTCATTCCATTTCACTGAGATCATATCAGAAGATATAGAATCATATGAGCTATTGCCACGAGTGCGTGCACTTTGTAGAATGGACAGAGATGGACAAGGGTGACTCTGATCTGGAGCAAGACGGACTTCCACGGCATACTCGTGAGAAGACAAGCCTTCAACCTGTTGGAACTGCATTTCAAAGTCGTCAATGTAAGAAATGGAGGATCATCCCTTCATATATATGGAGGACAATTTGGAAGGAAAGAAATGACAGATGTTTTGAGGATAGAAGCAATTCAGTACAGAAGATTAAGATTTGTTATTCTGCTTTTGGTGTACAAAACTGTACTATGGTGATACAGAATTAATCCTAGATGTCCTAGATACCATTTTAGTTTGATCTTATTTGTGGCATACTTTATATCTATTTTCACCTTTGTAAATATGACTTTTCAATACTACCTATGTAATGCTTTTAATACAAAAAGCTACCTGTTTCAAAAAAAAAAAAAAAAGTGTCCATGTAAGTTACAAACAACAATAAGTAAGACAACAGGCTTCCAAAGGCTTCAGACATAAATTAATCAGCATCTTATAGATGAGCCGAACTTGTTAAAGTTAGCTGGTTCCAGCAAAAAGTTATCATGGGAAGGGTATATTATTTTGGGTCGGATAAACTATTGATGGAGGCGGGGTTTTTAATTTCATCCAATAAAAAGTGACACGTTATAAACAATTTTTTTAAAAATAAAATAAAGAGGAGGTTGTTAGTTTCAAGGGTATAAGTGAACCAAAAAGGTGAGTGGAGGGATACTTTTAGCAAAATAGGTTGATGGGAGGTATTTTTAGACCTTTTCCTATAGTTCAGACTTCAGGGGTATTTTTTGCCCTTTTCCAAAATTTAATAGAAGAAGAGAATTTAAGACAGAATCTTATGAGATGATCTTTCATTACCCTAAAAGGAAAGAGGTATTATCTAGCCTCTAAGCTTCAAAGAAGAAAGTCCCAGTGTTGTCAAAGGTTAAAAGTGCAGGTAAGTGCCAAGATCTGCTAGAGCATTGAGCGGAAAGCAGAACTGAAGTGTGAGTTTCATGAAAGAAAAAAGATAAACGATAGGACCAAGCATTTACTATCTGAAGAAACTCTAATAAAGTGATATGTGATAAATAAATACAATGTCAATCAGGTCCAGAAACCATCTTTAGGTTTTTGAAAATTTTAGAGACTAGATTTCTAGTATAAAAAATTTAAAATTGTTTATAATCACAGAAAAAACACTTATAATGTTCTGTTAGCACTCAATATATCACTCTGACAACTATATTTATTGTCTGATGCCGCCTTTTTAAGACACAGCTCATGAGCGATGAGGTGTATGCCTTTATTTCTTGACATCTGCTTTAAGCATCCTTAAACAACATGAAGCACACAACACGGGTTTCGCTTAGGCTATAGGGATAAGCATGCCTCAAGTGAAATAAATAACACTGGATAGACCCAGAAAACAATATAGGTTACCTCCGCTGCATCTTCTATAATAGAAAATACAATAGTTCTCTAGTTTATGTTTATACCAACTAAGGCTTGCAAGAACATTAATTCAGATAAGACATTGCTTCAAGGAAAAACTTTTGCAAATGAACTTCCTAGATGGGACTCAGTTCCTAGATGGGACTAGCAAAGGATCATGCTAGTCTAGTAAGACAAACCAGTTAGGAAACTATTTACTATTATTTTGGTTCTGAAAGTTTTGGAACTCCCAGGAGAAACAATTCTTATGCCACTGAGCAAAGGGGGAAAAAGGGTTGCATTCTGAAGCAGACAGCAGAAGGTTGATAGAGTCACGAGTACAACAGAAAAAAGGTATCCCCAACCACATTGTCTTCCCAAATCTTAATCAATGTACCATCGACTGCTCTCACGGAAAGAGGAGTCAGAAGGCTAAACTTGATATGAATCTGCAAAAACTTGAATGAGTCATCCCGTACCTGTGTTTTCTTATCATTAGATAGAGATTTAGAATCTCCACAACCATTTCCCTGGTAAATGTTTCTAGGAAGCAAATCACTTAAACCCTAACTACTACAAAGAAGTCAAGAAGATGATTTTATTCATCTTGTCTCTTCTCTCTCTCTCTATTAATCTATCGTTGACAAGCATAAAATATAGCGCAAGTCTCATGACTTAAAAGTAGCAGCAAATGCAGCTCCACAAGCATCTATTGTGAAACAGCTAGTAAATTTTCCTAGTTTCCATGTCCTCCATTAAACACAACACTCTGTCATTTATGAAGGAGCTGATGTATTTTACACAAACCTTTAGTTTTCTATTACCACTGTAAAAGAAACTGGATACATACCTCTGCAGCTGCTATGATTATTGTCACCATTATATTGCCTTTTTCAAAAAGACTTCCTTTCAAGTGTGAATCCAGCATATTCTTCGCAACAGGTACTTTAATTGGTTTGCTATCTCCAGAGGGCATTTTAATTATGCTAGGTAGTCCCCTGATTTCTGTAGATCTTATGAAAATGTCCTGACCAAGATTATTCTGTGGGATAATGAAGTAATTTCTTCTGTGATGAACATCAATGATGGACCTGTTTCCTCCAGTTGGTGAGACTGCATCCTGTCAAATAAAATTAGAAAAATAGGGATACATTACTAATAGTAGAAGGAGGATATACAAGATATCTGATACAATATCTCATGAAGCACGGTGAATTGCATATTTTAGTTTGAATAGTTTCTTGAATTACTCAAATGTTGTGTTAAGATATTCAGTGGAATGAATCACATGGTAATAGCTCATGTATATGTAACAAGTAACAGCAGGTAGCTGGAGAGAAATTTTTAGTGTAAGTAATGATCCTTAAACATGGGTGCTCTTTAAGCTTGGGCGCTCCATACTGAAAAAATTGATACCAGGCTAGAATATTTATCAAAGAAAGAAGATTTGCCTGGTAGGACTCCTTGGCATGGCTGAGGTTATTCCAGCTGGCATAGGCCTGAAATATTGTGTTGGCATTAGACACAGATATATTTAAGTTCAAATCCCTTGTAGATGCAAGACGAATCTGGGAAGCTGCACCAGGAGCATGGACATCGTACTGGTACCTGAATATTAAAAAAATCACTCCAGATAATAAATCCTCAAACTGAGGTGCTCTCATACATGCTAAACATTTTGCAAAAAAGGAGGTTGATATGCTAGGTCAAAAAATCCCCCCAGCAACTACATCTCTACAATAAAAAATGTAGTGAATGTTGAAACCAAAATATAAGTAGACATCTGACAAAAGCAAAAATTGACCATCTAAGAGAAACAAACACAGAATTCAGAATAGGAATGTGACTCAAATGGTTTGATAGTTCCCATATAGATACAACTCATGCTATAATGGCAAGATTGAAAAAAGTTGCAGTTCCAGTCTACAGTTATGATCCCAAATATCAAGGCCAAATGTTTGGGCAAGACAAGAAAGGAACTTAATCTTTGTCTGAAAAGGGCAGCCCGGTGCACAAAGCATCCCGCATTCATGCAGGGCCCGGGAAGTACACACCTCAAGGGGTGTGAACTTAAACTGTCTACGAAAAAAATTCAAATGATCAAATACCTAGCATATAATCAGTAGTTACATGATCAAGTAATGTTTGGATTTCATATAAAAATCATGCAGAGGAAGAGAACATTTCACACGATGTGTCACGGTAGAGTACCAGGGTCCTAAAAGTTCTAGTTTCCATTTCAAGGAAAAAATTTGTAGCTTATACTCATCTTACTCATCAGTAGAGCTGTTACAATAATAATGAAAGAAGTAGTGGAAGTTAAAAAAAAGTAGATAGAAAAAAACCTCAATGATCCGTCAACTGGCTCCAAAAGAGGCTCCCAAGAATCATACTTATCATTGTATGATCTAGCAGCCAAGGAAAAGGTCACACTGGAATTCAGATAGTCAGACCTTTGATGTAAATTGAAAGTTATGCCACTGAAAGACACATTACACAAAGGAACCATCTGCAAATTGAGTAGAACAAAAAGAGATATAAATTAATAATGGATATACCCTGTTAATGTAATCCAGAATAACAAATAGCATGTAGAAGCATTAATAGCATGTTTCTTCTGAAAGATCAAAAGTGCTTATTTTTTCAATAAAGCACTTCTTTTTAGGTTCGTTAAGAAATTAAATGCTTTAGAATAGTAGTGGAAGATGTTTTTCAGTTTGAAGCTTTCTCCTAAAAATAAGTGCTTTAGATTTTTTTATGACAAGAATACCCATATAAAAAAGAATTAACTGATAAGCATATCCTTTTTCGCAGTTTGACACAAAACACTTCTTAAAAATATTGGCCAATCACAAACTGCTACTCTCCCAAAGAGCTTGTTTAAAAAGCACTTTTGATATGAAGATCTTCTCAAAATAAACTGATTTTAACAGCTTGACCATACATGTTACAAGTAGTAGAAATTGGGAACTTATTTACATGCTACTACATCAAAGGTGATACATGCATTCTTGATATTACAACAAGGAGATGCCAATTTATGAGAACCATCTAGTAAATAGTAATACAAGTAGAATAGAAAAGGTTTTGCAGGTTACATGCACCAATAACCCTGGAAGGAGATCAACTACAAAGGCCATCCATCTTGTAAGGAGATTGTTGGATCAGTATAGGGACATGAAGAGACTTACATGTGGTGTTCATAGACCTAGAAAAGGCATATGATAAAGACCCTAGGGAGATCGAGATGTTTGGAAGCGAGAAGTGTACTTGTGGCTTATATTAGGGTAATTAAGGACATGTCAGAGCCAAGACCCGGGTTCGAACACAGATGATCAGAAAACTTTCCAGTCATGATGGGGTTACACCAGGGATCAGCCCTTAGCCTAATATAATTTGTTATAGTGATGGACAAATTGACACGGCATATTCAAGGGATTACGCGTGAGGCGAAGGTGGAAGTGAAGATCGATATACAAGTCATACCTAAGGAAGGAAGTTTCAAGTACCTTGGGTCCATAATCCAAGGAGACGGGGAGAAAGATGATGATGTCTCCCATCGTATTGGAGTGGATGGGTGAAATGTAGGCTTGCATTTGGGCTACTGTGCCATAAGAATGTGTTGCTAAGGGTGAGTTCTGCAGAGGGGTGGTTAGACCATCATTATTGTATAGGCCGAAGTGATGGCCAGTCAAGAGCGCCTTCTATGAGTGTAGCAAAGATGAAAATGTTCGGATGGATGTATGGGCAGACTAGAAGCGATGATTAAGGATGACATTATACCCCGTAGCGGACAAGGTGAAAAAAGTGAGTCTGGAATGGTTCGAGCATGTGAAGGAGATGCATGGATGTACCAGTAAAGAGGTGTGAGAGATCAGCTATATCAAGAGTTAGGAGAGATAGAGGTAGGTCGAAGAAGAACTAGGAGAAGTGATAAAACTGGATATGGCACAACTTTAGCTTGTTGAGGACATGATCTTAGATTGGGAAGGTGTGGAGATCGAGGATAAGGGTAGAAGGTTAGTAGATAGTCGAGTGTTGTCGCCCTTTAGATGGGAGAGGTAAGGACTAGACCCATCTTCTTGTAGCCATATTAGAGCTTGTTTGGATTGACTTATAACGTATGGCTTATAAGCATAAGCTGCTAATATGACTTTTGGCTTATTTTTATTATTTGTGTAAAAAAGAAGTGCTTAGAAACACTTTTTTTGGTCTTACCCAAACACTACAAAAATGCTTAAGAGCTATTTTGCCAGAAAAGCACCTAAAGTAAGTCAATCCAAACAGGCTCTTACTAGTAGTATTTAGTAATTGTGTAATTTCTTCAGCATCTAAAATAAGGTGTTCTACTATTTGTTGCTTCATTTTCTTGATATTTAGCTCACATATTTTTCTTGCAACCCAGCTTAAAATAACTTCTCGTTGAGTCGAGGGTCCATCAAAAACAGTGTCTCAAACCCCACAAAGGTAGGGGTAAGGTTGACTTACATTCTACCCTCCGCGGACCCCACCTATGAGACTACATTGGGTATTTCGCTGTTCTTCTATAACCTAGTAGAAGTATTTTCAAACAATTGCAATTTGTTCTATCAATTACAACTAATTTAACCAATTTGGCAATTAGAAATGTGCAGCAGAAACCAAAGCTACCGAAAAGCATAAATTGATTACCAAGCCACCATAATCATCAAAAAGGGCTGCAGAGAATGTTCTGATTTCTGCATCAACCACCATATCCTCTAAGCCGCTAGCCATATCTCGATCAGCAAGCTTTAAAGCAAGCCTCTTTGGAGGTTTCTTGAAACCACTGCGAACAATGAAAGGTCCCAACTCATCTCCAATAACCCACAAACTAAATGGCTCCCTCGTGAATTTGGCATCAGATGTATCCCAAATGCTTTGTTCCGAAAACTGATCACTAGCAACCATATCACTGCGGATGCATCTTAAGGAACCAAAATCAGATTGATTTGGTGCTCCTTTGCAAGCTATACAACCCAAGGATACAAAGCCTGGAGGAGGCTGGGGAATCCAAAAAGATATACTATCAACTGATCTATGTTTCTTTATCTGTCCCACAAGCGTAAAATCTGAAGGGGCTTTGTAAAGCTCATCAGAATCCTGAAGTACAATGCAAGTATTTGGAGACTCATACCCTTGAACTGCAATATCACCAAAATATACCATCCCTTGAGGAATAATAGGGCGCCATATAGATAATTTCTTTCTAGATCCAGAACCTTGATTCCACCAAATTAGCCTAAATGTAGCATTGGCTTCAAACCTGTGAAGAGAGTTTACTGTAGATGACCTCTCTGATTGAACTACGTGATTTTGACCAGACGAAACCCCAGTTTCGGAGCTCTTTGATGTTTTAGAAACATCTCTGGGAAGCCCAAAGAAAATATGCCGAAGATCATATGCTCTGCCGCACAACTTCAAAGTAGTTGGATCTGAAGGCAGGAAGGTACCAACGGAATTATCCACACGCCAGAATGCCAATTTGGAAGATCTGGTATCAAGACTAAGTACAGTTTAGAATATATTCTATATTGAACTGAAAAGCATGTATAGTGATATTGGTAACTGCATTACAGACCAGTAAAATATGTACAAGTATGCAAAACCAATTAGTCATAATTTGACTTGAATGCAATTTGGAAGAAATGAGTAAGATGAGAATAAATTTGCTTTATCGCTTATATACTAGTTTCAGTACCTATGATTCCATGAATCAGAAAGAAAACAAATAAATAACTTCACATACCGATTCATCATGCCAATATTAACACAATCTCTCAGATCACATGGTGAAACTAAAGAAGCTAAGATGCACCAGGCAGACGATAATGGAGGTTCCATACTTCCAGGAGAGACTACACAGCCCACTGCAACATAACCTTTCGGTGCTTTAGGGAACCAAATGGAACAAGTGCTATCTTCTTTAGATAAACATGTGGTTGGCCCCAATTCACCATCCTCGTAGGGGGATGAGGGCCAAATAAGCATGAAAGACTCAGGCCTCTTTACTCTGACAAAGCTGGTATTCAGAGCAATGACTCCTTTTGTGGGTGGTTTGTCACTGTTGAACTAGAGCAGTTAGTATCACAGGCAAATTTGCAAAGGTAATAGAGAAAACGAATCTGAGGAAATTTACTAACATTGGTGTCAGATAGTCTCCAATTGTTCCATAACCAGGTGGAGCTCGAGCTCTCCAGAAAGCATATATTTGGTTACACGGACCTGTGATGAAACAATCAACATTATTCATCAGTTTAGACCTCTCTTTAACACAAGGGGAAAAAATTACTCTTGGATGCACTAGTTCATACTTTTGATAGTCCCAACTTTGTCGAACTCGGAGCACACCACAGTCATTTTCTTTGATGTGGTCCTCAAAAATGCTAAGATATCATCCTCAACTGCCAAAAACAGTCTTAAGATGCTGAACGAAAAGTTCATAAAAATATCGGAGACAACCAACTGTATATTTGACTTTCCAGAAGCATTAGAGAACTTCACAGATGTATCGAAAGGTTCCACTATTCTGACTCCATTGCTCTCCATAGTTAATCCAAGAACATTTGCATTCACATCAAATGTGTCACCTTTTAGAACAATCCTGGACACATCACAGCCAAGTTTGTTACATAATACCTTTTAAGAGAAAGCAGAGCAACAGACAACCAGGTGTCCTCAAATTACAGTTAGCGTCAAAACTACAGATAGAAGAGATATACTGATTAATTGATTATTTATGAATACAAGACACCTTTTATAGCTATTAACCACAATAAATATGATATTTATCTAATATAAGATAGTATCTTACTTAAGAATGTGAGTGATTGTCACCAAACTCTAGCATTCTAAACTAATACACAACGACGACAACAGCAACAACTACTATAACGCCTCAATTCAAACACTAAAACTTGAAATTACAGGTAATATTAAGAAAAAGTGGAAGCAAAGCCTTGTACTTATCCCCTACATACAGTGGGGGATATTTTTTATTTCAACATTGCATTGCACTAGAGCTCGAGCTAAATCCATTAATCATTACAGTGAAAGCCACAAGGACTGATGAAAACACCAAATGTAAAATCCAAACACCTCATTGTAGTCCCCAATCAAAAACACAATGAGAAGACCAAACGAGAGATTTATCATAGTTCCAAACATAAATAAATGAATCAAGTCAATTTTTTCCTGATAGCTTAAGAATTTAGATAAGGTGATTCACACAATTAAACATGAGACCTGAGCAAGTGGATATCCAGTATTTCAAATAGGGAGAAGGGGCAAATAAACCCCTCAACTTGCGATTTAGAGCGGATATATCTCTCATTAAAAAGGTGGTGCATATATACCCTCGCCGTCTAACAAATGGTGCATATTTATCCTTTTCATTATTTACCACGTGGCTAGAACTTGTCATTATTTTGGACCTAAAGTGTAATTCGGGTCGTATAGTCTAAAGTTGGGTCATTTAAATTGTTGGCCCCATTTTTTAAACTAAAAATCAGTTTTAGAAAAAAAAATTAACACAGTGAAGTTGTTAACGAAAAGGATATATATGCACCATTTCTTAGACGACGAGGGTATGTATGCACTATTTGTTAGATGACGAGGGTATATATGCAACACTGTTTTAATGAGGGGTATATCTGCTCTAAATCGAAAGATTGAGGGCTATAAGTGCCCTTTTTCCCTTTCAAATATCAGAGTCACCCATCATCAGAAAGCACACAAACTTGGCCCATAAAAGGAAATCAAGCCCGTATATGAGGGAACGCATTGCAAATCCAAAACAAATAGTGTCATTTCTCTCATAGTTTTAGTGTGTGCACAGTACGAAGAAAAATGTTTTCTTGGAAAATGCTTGTTAGGAAAATAAGTGATGTTCTTACGTATTTTCTTGTGGTCGGTACGTAAGCAAAAAATATTATCCTAAAAAAATTTGTATATAATCTAGACAATAATATGGGAGGTGAGGGCTAGGGGGTGGGAGTGAGGATGAGGTGTGTTGGAGGGTTGGGAGGACACAATCTTGTGGAATGCCACTTGTGAAATTTGTAATCCCTACTTTCATTGGGGAAGTCATTTTCCTTATTTTTAAGAAAATTGGAAAACATTTTCCTCCACAGTGAAAACACCATTAAACTTTTCAAAAAGACAATTTACACAACTGGACAATCTTTTTTCTTATACATAATACACCAACAAAGAAATATACCTTCATTACCACTAAACTGAAACAAGTTCTGGATGATGCTTAGTCTGCCGTGAACCTCAAACCATAGAAAATCTTGGAAAAAAGCTTGCTTTGCAAATGAAAGGGAAATTAAGCTCTTGGACACTAGAAAGACAGCTGATAGAACGGTCAGTCAGTATATTAACCTGACCAGTCTTTGGTAACTACTCTCTCCGCCCCAATTTTATGTGGTGCACTTTCACTAGGTATGGAGTTTAAGAAAGAAAGACTTTTAAAACTTGAGGTATAAAACAAGTCATAGATATTTTTTTTGAGAATGGTAAGGTTTATTCATTAGCATAAAAACTATGTTGGTAGCACTATGTATAAGCCATAGATATTTTCTTTCAGACGAAATCATAGATATTTGTGTGGCTATAAAGCATCTCACAAGGGTAAAATAGGAAGTTTAAAGTTGAATTTATTTATCTATCTATACTACCTTAAAAGCATGAACTTCCTAACCTGAATGTTAAATTACTATAATACTCCCAACAAAAAACACCTCCTAACTTAAATGTTAAATTATTATAATACCTCCAACTAAAAACATTCAATCATATATATATATATATATAAAAGAGAACTCTAGGCCCGTCTACGTGGCGTCACCACAAATCAGGATTCCCTTTTAATTTATTTACTTCAAAAACTAGATTTCTAGTTATGACTTTTATGAACAGTTGCGACTTTTATGAAAAGTTGTGACTTTTATAAAAGGTTGTGACCTTTCCGAAGGGTTGCAACTTTTCCAAATAGTTGTAACCTTTCCAAAGGGGTGCAACTTTTCCAAATAGTTGTGACATTTCCGATAAGGCACAATAAACATTTATTCACACTATCCTTTGTTGTCTATAAATAGAGGGATTTCCTTTCATTTTAAAACAAAGAAAATTCTGAACTACTTCTTCTTCTTCTTCTTCTTCTTCTTCTTCTGGACAATTAAATATTTGTGTACTTTACCCCTGTTGAGTGGCTCACTGACACCATTGTTTTTGTATCAATACACTGGTAAATAGAATCGTTTTATCCGGAGAGAATCTATTCCTTTAAACATCGGGTACTAAAGGGGAATAATTTTCATAAGGGGATATTGTGCATTCAGTGTGCTCAATTTTTTCCTTTCTGTTTCATTCTATTGATACAGATCCTGATATGTTTTTTTACGGTCATTAATTCATGCTTATGTTATTAAGGATAAATGATAAGATGTTATAATTTTCATTTTCCTTTACATTATTAATGTTCGTTACTACGTAATTTTATATGTAAGATAATATAGTGTTTTAGTTTTAATGACGGATAGGTTTTAAGTATTGTTTTATAAATTCCGTGATATTAAATTATCGCGCGAGGCGCGGATAATTTTACTAGTTTAGTATATCTCTAAATTTATTTATTTACTTATATATTATATTAAAGCAGACACCTTTTCACATTGAAGGATTGTGACATTTTAGAAGAGTTGTCACTTTTCCAATGATATCTTAAAAGCATGAAATCCTTTACTTGGTTGTGACTTTTCAGAAGAGTTGTGAATTTTTAAAAGGATTGTAACTTTTCCGAAGGGTTGTGACTCTGAGAAGGCACAATAAGCACTTGTTCATACTATATCCTTTTTTACTATAAATAGAGGGGTTTCCTCTCATTTTTAAATATACTATCTTAAAAAAATGAACTCCTTAATTTGAATGTTAGATGATTATAACACCCCCAACATAAAACACCGCCTAACTTGAATATTAAATTACTATAATATCACAATTAAAAACACTCAATTGGTATATATTCTATATTTTATATTTATGTTTATATTTATTTATGTTACTAGTTTCACGGCACGTGCGTTGCACTTGTATATCGTATCATATAGTATACGATGTTGTGAAATAAAATTAATATTACTAAATTAAAGGTTTTTAGTAAATAATTATAATTGAAAGAACATAGGACAAATGCTTTAAATGATTAATATAGATTGCCATAGAGTTACTTGTATTTTAAGATCAAAATGAACAGATATTATTGAAACATTTCAAAATACATTCAAAGTTTAAATATGGCGAGAAAGTGACATTTCTTTAGTAGTATTGTTTTTTACTTCACTCAATTTTGTAAGCAAATTTAACCAACAAAATAAAAAGTCAATATAAAAAAGGTCACGAATAGCCTTTCCTCTTGAGGTAATGACCATAAATGACGAACACCATTTAAGTACAATTTTTCTCTTAATATTCATGCTTAAAATTTAGTATGTGCATGATACTAATAACAATTACTATAAATATTTCAATATTTTATCTTAATACATAGTATATCTTTTAAAAATATTAGCCCCCAAGGCCTAGATCAAGTGGCAAAAGGTGGAGGATTTGTGGCTTAGGTCGCAGGTTCAAGCCCCACACCATACAAAGCGAAGCTTGGTATTTAAGTGGAGAAGGGTAGAGGGACGGGCCCATTATCCACCGAGTTTAGAAGGCTGTGATTGGTCCAAAGGGCAGGTCACAGACGGACTTCTCGGTTATCAAAAAAAAATTATTACTCAATGAATATTTGAATAAGGCTATCATAGAGAGGTAATTTTACAAAAAAAATGTACTTTTATAGTGAAAGTCAACACGGTTTGTTATAAGTAGAATGTTATAGAGACAAAAAATATAACATCAAAAGAATTAATTTGGTTTCTTACAGGCATTTATGCTCCAAATAGTAGGGAAGAAAGAGAGGAAGTCTGGTGGGAAGTTGGCTCAGCTAGAGGTTTATTTGATGGCCCGTGGGTGGTTTGCGGAGATTTTAACACAGCAAGATTCCCATCTGAAAAAAAGAATTGCTCCAGGATATCTAGAGCAATGACAAATCTATCTGACTTTATTGAGGACATGGGATTGTTGGATCCCCACCTAGTGGGGGGCAAGTATACTTGGAGGAAAGGGGACAGGCATGACACAGCATCTAGATTAGATAGATTTCTTTTGTCTGATGAATGGGATGAAGTGTTCAGAAACATCAAACAAACTTTATTGCACAAGGTTACCTCTGACCATAATCCCTTAATGCTTCAAAGTGGGAATTGGAAACCTGTGAGGTCCTATTTCAAATTTGAAAATTGGTGGCTACAGACAGAGGGCTTCCTGGATAGAGTGAAGGAATGGTGGAGCTCTATAGTATGTGAAGGGAGGCCAGACTTTATCCTAGCTTTCAAACTGAAAGCTCTTAAGGATAAGTTGAGGGA